>NW_024121743.1:963978-975524 GCF_016745375.1 Pimephales promelas
ACCTTCACAGTCAAGCAGACTTTTGCGTTTTTACCGTTTACACGGAAACGTGGCGGTGGAGCGTTTTTAAGATTTCCACTCTGGAGGGTGGTTTCACTTTTTTGCATTTTTAAGCCTCAAAAACACCGTCGCCGTGTAAACGAAAGGCACATCCGATAAAATATTTTTACGTTTTCACCCGCGAGCGTTCCCGTGTAAACAGGGCCTAGAACAAATTTGACTACGCAGCAAACAATTTTAGGTTCTGGGAACGTTCTGCTTAGGTTATAAAATTAAACCTAAAAATAACCTACAGGGAACGTTCACAGAACGTTCTTATTTGGTTCCCAAAAAAACCCCAAAACAAATAGGAACCATATGGGAACGTTAGGGGAACATTCTGTGTTTGCTGGGTAAATACTTAACAGAAACAAACTAAAAGTCCATTAAAATCAAACTAAGTAAATAACAGATTATTATACTGTATGTATGTATGTATTACAACACCATTAATGAAAGGAACCTCAACAGAGCACAGAGACAGTTTTATAGTTTTACAAACTATTAGGTAGTAAAGTTGCTTAAAGGGATTTTAGAATAGAATTTCTCAAAACCCAGATCCATTAACAAAACTATTAAAAATACATTACTAATAAAAATATAGCAGAACACTGTACGAGAATAGATCACCTCAGTAAATACATGCCATATATGTGTCACCAGTGAACATACCTGAGCATGGCTGACAGAGCTCAGTGTTGTTGAGATGTGTGGTCTGGTTGCTGATGGAGTTGTTCAGCACACAGCTGTAGGAGTCATCCACACACTCCAGATGTAAAGAGAGGCTTCTGTTGAGATCACGCACCCTGATGCTGGACAACACACTGACTCCTTTGTACCAGGAGAGAGTCGCATCACTCACATTCACCATTGATGAACACACCAACATACATGATGATGAGGATGGTGATGAATTTTGTGGGGATTCACTGATAATAACCGGAACAGGCAGACGAGCTGGAAAACATAAAAGAATAGAAAGAAGTATGAAAACAATGTGGCTTCAACCAGCTGAGGCCATGCATGACCTACTGTAAATTACACAATGCAAAGAACCATTTGAATGTAGGGGCAGATCTTAGATTGAACCCACAATCTTGATTAAGAGCATGCACAGGCCCATCCGCTGACTGAGCAACACTTCCAACAACTTCTTTGCATTGCCATTGCAAGTGGCATACACAAAGTAGAGAAAATGCATGGGTTACTTTCAATGCTCCAAAGCATTGACTAATTTAAATTCTGATTATTATTATTTTTTTGCCTAGAATCAAAATGATGTTGAAAACCAAAACTCTCCAGTCAATTTTGTGAGGCTTGGAGCCACTTCTGTGATATATAATGTGTGTATTAGGGGTGTTGGAACGAATTCCGAAATTCGAATATAATTCGAATATTTAAAAAAAAAAAAAAAAAAATCAATACTATTCGAATGCTGAAGTTACTATTCGAATATTGCATTTATATATATATACTGTATATATATATGTATATATATGAAGAGTTCAGATGCAAAAGCCTCTAAGTGCCATTTGAAATTTTTTTCTAGAATGATCATTTTTATCAAGCTTGTATATTTAAGTTCAGTAATTTCACTTAAAGGGTTAGTTCACCCAAAAATGAAAATTAAGTCATTAATTACTCACCCCCATGCTGTTCCAACCCCGTAAGACCTTCGTTCATCTTCGGAACACAAATAAAGATATTTTTGATTGAATCTGAGAGCTAGATCAGTCCTACATAGACTGCCTAAGGGACTGGCTCTTGACGGCCCATAAAGTCATTAAAGAAAAGGTTTAAATATTCCATGTGCCTACAGCGGCTCAATTATAAGTTTATCAAGCGACGAGAATACTTTTTTGTGCGAAAAAAACATAAATAACGACTTTATTCCACTATTCCATTACTTCCTTATGGGCGCATGCGCGAGAACTGAGACGAGGACGTTCTCATTCGTCTACTTCTTGTTACCGGCTGCTCACCGCTTAGGAGTTTTACCGCCCCCTACCGTATAAGATGATGATCCATATATAAGGTGCTCCGGATTATAAGGAACACTGTCGTTTTTTTGGAAGATTAAAGGCTTTTAAGTGCACCTTGTAGTGCGGAAAATACGCAAATTGAAAAGCGTATGTACAGCGCGCATCTTCCTCTGCTTGTAAACAGAAAGTTTTGCGCTTCCGGCTATATCAGCACATCATCTTATACGGTAGGGGGCGGTAAAACTCCTAAGCGGTGAGCAGCCGGTAACAAGAAGTAGTCGAAGTAGAACGTCCTCGTCTCAGTTCTCGCGCATGCGCCCATAAGGAAGTAATGGAATAGTTGAAAAGTCGTTATTTATGTTTTTTCGCACAAAAAGTAGTCTCGTCGCTTGATAAACTTATAATTGAGCCGCTGTAGGCACATGGAATATTTAAACATTTTCTTTAATGACTTTATGGGCCGTCAAGAGCCAGTCCCTTAGGAAGTCTATCTAGGACTGATCTAGCTCTCAGATTCAATCAAAAATATCTTTATTTGTGTTCTGAAGATGAACGAAGGTCTTACGGGGTTGGTACAGCATGGGGGTGAGTAATTAATGACTTAATTTTCATTTTTGGGTGAACTAACCCTTTAAATGGCAATGATGATTACCTATTAATTGTTATTTAAGTGAAATTACTGAACTTAAATACACAAGTTTGATAAAAATCATCATTCAAGAAGAAAATTTCAAATGGCATTTAGAGGCTTTTGCATCTGAACTCTTCATATATATATATATATATATATATATATATATATATATATATATGCAATCTTGTCTTTCTCGCGGCTTACACGCATGTGAAAATGACATACTTTTGTTTCGTCTAATGAACAATAAAGCTTTTGAATCGGAACGCAATTGTGCACGTTATCCAAGCTGTAGGCTATCATCAGGGTTTCCCATTCAACATCCTAAGTCTCCCGGAAGTTCCGGGAGTGTCTCGCATGTTGATAGCCCGAAAATTAGTTAAAATCTCCCGGAATCTAGAGCGAGATAGAACATACATTCGGAGCGCATAACATAGCTACATAACGCGCGGCGCGTGCAATGTGCATGGCAGAGAGGGAGAGAACGAGACCTTGCGAGTGCCGCACGCTCTCTCTCCCTTTGCAGACTGATCTAATGAAATGACTCAAAATGCGTATAGATAACACGCCACTTAACTTAAAAATGGCATGTATGTTGACGCAAAAGTCTTTGGAACACCGCTGCACAAATGTATATAGCTGGTGTAAATGTATATAGCAAACTGTATATAGCTGGTAGTTAATATTGGACGCGCGTTTGTTCCGCTTTTGTTATTGTTAATAATAAAACGATGTAACTGTTTATTGTAGTAATGTTTGATGTCCCTCTAGTGGACAGAGCGTGTAACAACATCCACAGGGTATAGTGGCAGTGGCGATCCATAAGATTGTGTAATGTTGTAAATATTAATAATAGGGTGAATTTTAGCATTTAATATTCAAATATTACATAAAATATGGAATAGAATTCGAATAGTATTATAGAGATAGATTGACAGCCCTAATGTGTATAAAATAGAGTGAGCTGTAATTCTCTACTCACCATAAACAGTAACATTGAATGTGGTCTTGCTTCCTCTGATGGTCACTTCATAAAGTCCAGAGTCTGTGATTTTGCTGTTCATGATGGTCAGAGATCCAGTTTGATTATCCAACTTCAGTCTGTCTCTGAATCTCTCAGTGCCGCTAGATATGTAGATCTCATCAAGCTCTCGATTGATTTGAGCTAATAGGGGTCCGTTAGTTCCACACCTCCACTGAATCACATCATCATTCTTTATTTCAGTATCAGTGTTTAGAGAGACTGATTCTCCCTCCATCACTGACTTCACTGCATCACCACCAAACACTCCTGAAGATCAAACCGTTTCCTCTTTTAATTTAAGTTGGTTTAATAAAGCTTTTTTAAAGTTTAAAGATGTTTTAAAGTGACTACAGACTATGGAACAATAGAAAGACTGACATCGCAAAACAAAAGAAAAAGAAATTGAAGTCTGGAAAATAAATGGGAGTATGCAAAATACCTGAATTTACACATCTTCATATATTGTATTTTAAGTTTTGGTCCACAAAAACAACACATCTTTTCAATCACTTACCAACCAGACAGCAACAGCAGAAACTGCAAAAAGTAAATGTGTGATACATTTTCTTCAACAGTTCAGTGGTCTGAAATAGTTTCAGTCTGAAACCCTGAGAGAGCCTGTAGACAGTCAAGTTGTGCAGACTGAGTTAGACCACACCTCATATCTTCAGCCACACCCTCTCTCTCCAAAACCCCGCCCCCAAGGCCTGTGGATCCAAAATGATTGACAGGTAAAACAGCTTTCATGTTTCAAACCTCCTACACAAAGACAGTTGTCAGGACTCCATGTCAATTGTATGTGGATAGCAGGTTTTTATGTTATTTCAAAGAAAATAATAAAGCTTTTGTTTTTGGAAGGAAATCATATTCGGCCATCCTATCATTTGGCAGATCACTTTCTGCACTCCGGTCAGTATTTACAGTCACACTGACAAATTTAATAAAACTTTAATTTCATCTCATAGAGTGCAAATCTACGGAGGCGTATTGCATTCACTTGAAGAAAAAAAATCTACTCTGTTTTTCTGAATTAACGAGTAAATTTTTCATGAGAAAAAAAAAATTGCTCTGTTTTTCTGAATTAATGAGTTAGTTTTTCATGAGAACATTTTTTTTGCTCTGTTTTTCTGAATTAACGAGTTTATTCAGAAAAACAGAGAAAAAAAAAATCCATGAAAAATTAACTTGTTAATTCAGAAAAACAGCACAAAAAAAATCCATGAAAAATTAACTCGTTAATTCAGAAAAACAGAGCAAAACATTTTTTTTCTCATGAAAAATTAACTTGTTAATTCAGAAAAACAGAGCAAAACATTTTTTTTCACATGAAAAATTAACTCATTAATTCAGAAAAACACAGTAAAAAAAAAAAAATTTCCATGAAAAATTAACTCAGAAAAACAGAGCAAAAACTTTTTTTCTCATGAAAAATTAACTCATTAATTCAGAAAAACACAGCAAAAAAAATTCCATGAAAAATTAACTCAGAAAAACAGAGCAAAAACTTTTTTTCTCATGAAAAATTAACTCATTAATTCAGAAAAACAGAGTAGATTTTTTTTTCTTCAAGTGAATGCAATACGCCTCTGTACAAATCTGGGGTGCACGAGAGAAAATTTAGTAAGCTTTTATTATATTTTTTTTATACATAAGCTTTTATACTTTCTTGTAACGATGGAGACAAATCAGACACAAGTATTTGTTATGTATAACAAATCTTTAAAACCACTTACTGCTCTTAGGGCAGCCCCGATCACGAATTATGAATTTCATGTAGCCACCACTAGTCAATAAGGAAGATTATAAACACTTAATGTCTACAGGTAAGAAAATAGACGTCATTGGCAAAATGTGTTCAAACATGTTAGTTTTACATAATGTGTGATCCTGAGATTGGAAATACAAAGAAGCCTTAAACTCCACCTTCTTTTGAAAACGGGGTGTTTTAACCACAAACAGCTCAATTTGAATGATTATAGCTCCATTTCAAGGGTGCTGCAAACTACAAATATCTGCAAAATTAATCAGATTCAGTTACCGCCCGAGTGTAAAGCCTAACTTGATATGTAGTAGCGAGATCGTTCTACAATTGGTCAGCTCAATGTGGCTGTTATCTGATTGTCTTGAGGAAACGGTGGGAGGAGTCCACTTATTTGTCGAATTGTCTGCACGTCGTCGCTAGAAGGGTTTCAAAATCCACAAATGCGTGAGGGGATCAGAAAGCAGTTCACAAATAAATGCCAGGGAGAGTTGTGTTTGCGACATAAAACACATTTGTAAATATTTTTTTATTTGCAAATCTCATTTTCTGACATCTCAAATTTGTGAAAATTATCAAAAAGGCATACCGTTTGGATTGACTGTACGATTATGTTCTGGGCAAGAACAATAATTACCAGAAAGACTTAGCATTCAAGCATGTTGCCAATAATAATCAGGAAAAGCCTGAAGTAATCAAGTAACAAGGATGCAAATGAGCGATGGAAAACTGCCATAAACCATGGCACTTAGGCTTAGGCCTACTATTAAAAACCCTTTCTCTTGTTTTCTGCATTTCACCTCTAGCTCTTTTATTAACCTTTCATTTTACAATACTATTAATATTGACAACTTTGTGATGCTTTTTGTGATCAATAGGGTTTTCATGCACACTAGAAAGGCGGTATTGCAACCAAACTTTTTAAAAATTTGAAAGCATTGCTCAGAGAATGCGTTGTATTAGTAGCAGCTTATGGCCATGCAAAAGCATTAGCCGCGTTCTTACTGTGTTCTGAAGAGTGCAAGTGTGTGAGAGATAACTAAAGTAACACAGGGGTTTGGTTAAATCTGATATCAGCCATTGTGTACGCAGGTTGAGAGCATGACATTTACACCGCATTTCATAACGCTGCAATAAACCAACTATAGTACATGTAAACTCTGACCATTCATTTGACTTTTTCTTTCTTCTTGAATTTGTTTTTAGTTGTTGTGTGTAATTTTAGTTTTTTTTTTGTTTTTTACATTTTCTGTTTATTGTGATAATGCATGTTTACGTGTTTCAATTATAATTGAGTTGCTTTGAACATTTACTTTAGATTAGTCGGTTATATTTTATTTGGATGGTCCCTTTAACACATTCAGTTGACTATAAGTAACATTACTAACACTCTAGTGAGACTTAGTAGAGATGTAGGTGCAGAGTATTAGTAGACTGGTAGGGTTTTGATAAAATAAGTTGGCATGTAGTTGCAAAGTTACTTATAGTCAGTAGATTGTCTGTTGTCTATGGAAGCTTGTATCCGCCATAGAATGAAAAATATAAAAGGTAATTGTGACTTTTTATCTCACAATTCTGACTTTTTTTCCTCACAATTGCGAGTTTATTCTCGCAATTTTGACATTATATCTCAGAATTGCGTGATATAAAGTCAGAATTGTGAAATATAAAGTCAGAATTGCGAGATATAAAGTCAGAATTGCGAGATATAAAGTCAGAATTGCGTGATAGTCAGAATTGTGATATATAAAGTCAGAATTGCGATATATAAAGTCAGAATTGCGAGATATAAAGTCAGAATTGCGAGAAAGTCAGAATTGCGTGATAGTCAGAATTGTGACATATAAAGTCAGAATTGCGAGATATAAAGTCAGAATTGCGAGATATAAAGTCAGAATTGCGAGATATAAAGTCAGAATTGCGAGATATAAAGTCAGAATTGCGAGATATAGTCAGAATTGCGTGATAGTCAGAATTGTGATATATAAAGTCAGAATTGCGATATATAAAGTCAGAATTGTGATATATAAAGTCAGAATTGCGATATATAAAGTCAGAATTGCGAGATATAGAGTCAGAATTGCGAGATATAAAGTCAGAATTGCGAGAATTAAATGATGAGAATTAAATTAAATTAATGACTTGCGAGAATTAAAGTCAGAATTGGGAGATATAAAGTCAGAATTTAGATATAAAGTCGCAATTGCGTGTTACAAAGTCAGAAATGCAGGCTATAAAGTCAGAATTGTGTAATCTAAACTATTCTGAGGGGAAAAAGTTAGTCTTTTTTTTCTCCCTTAAAATTGGCCTGATGAGTCGCAATTGCGAGTTTATATCTCAACATTCTGAGAAAAGATGTCAGAATTTCGACATATAAACGCAGTCAGAATTGCAAGATTTAAACTCGCAATTGTGAGAAAAAAAGTCAGAATTGTGAAATAAAAAGTCGCACTTCTGTCTTTTTTTGTCAGAATTGCGACTTTATATCACCCAATTCTGACTTTATAACTCGCAATTGCGACTTTTTATTTTTACAGAATTGCGAGATAAAAAGTCACAATTATTTTTTATTTTTTTTTATTCAGTGGCGGAAACAAGCTTCCATAGTTGTCTGAGCATCACAATATAGAGTAGGCAGATATTAAGTAGACAGTCTACTTATACTCTAATGAGAGGTAGTTGACATGTAGTTGTTGCTCATAGTCCGCAGTATGTTCAAAAGGGACCATCAAAATAAAGTTTACTGATTAGTCTATAGTTTCCTCTGAGCTCTTAAAACCCTCATGTGGATTCTCAAGCCCAAAACTCATGCACATGTAACAGACACACAATTTGGGGGAGAGTGCAAAGTTACATAGATAACCTGATAACCTAACTTTACAAGATGCCCAACTGGGACTGATGTTAAAGCTCACACGGTAACGGCTCAGATATTTGTTCACAAGTATTTATTTTAAGCAGGGTATTTTTCAGTTTTACTCTGTGTATGTTAAGGAAATCCTAGCTGACTTTAAACAGCCATTTTAAGTGTTTTAGCAGCACATTCACAATGCATTCAGATCAAAAGTCAATGATTAATACATAAATCTGCAACAGTACACGTTTAATTTATATATATATATATATATATATATATATATATATATATATATATTAGCAGCAAACAGATGTTTTTTGGTGTATTTTACAGTATTGCATTCAACAAACTCAAAACCACAGAAGGCCTCAGTTTCAGATCTGGAAAGAAAAGGGGTTTAATCTGTTAAGAGCATGTGCGTGAGAACGTGTCCGTACTGGGCATTTGTGGTAAATGTGCATCAGTGTTTGCATGTCTTGAGGTTTTAATAGTGTGAGTGTGTGTTTCTGTAAATCTTGAAGAACTTCCACAATTTTACTTTGCAAATCATAACATTTACTGCAAAATACAGTACAGAATGGAAAATGTTTAGGCCTATTTGAAATATATTCTCTGTAAGATCTTACTGTGTGAATGTGAAATATTAATATAATTTACAATGTGTATGTATTCAGCAGCATTTGCATCTCTCTTTGCATCAGTGGCCACAAATACTGATGTGATCCTACAGATAAGAAGAGTTAGTTTCAGTTAGCTTGTTATTATCACCACGCCTAGGTCCACTCATCGAATGTTGATCTTGTTACGTCCCAGGACGTACTATGTTATTTTTCTTAGTCATTTCTCTGATTTCTTTATGTTGTGAATAGGGCTGTGCAAAAATTAATTGCGATTAATCGCATCCAAAATAAAAGTCTGTGTTTACATAATATATTTGTGTGTGCTGTATATAATTATTTTGTATATATAAATACCTATGCATGCATGTATATATTTAAGAATTATTTGCGCTTAAATTCTGTATATATAAATAAATACATAATCTATATTATATAAATATAAATATTTTATATATGAATAACACATTTTCTTAAATATATACATGCATGTGTGTGTATTTATATACAAAATAATTATATACAGCACACACAAATATATTATGTAAACACAGACTTTTATTTTGGATGCGATTAATCGCAATTAATTTTTGCACAGCCCTAGTTGTGAATTGATATTGTGTGTTGTTCTTTAAGTGAGTTTTCCCTGTGTGGGGATGTCACGGTCGAACCATGAGGACACCTTTTTCTTAACTTGTGTGTATTAAGTTTCTCTTAAGTTATATATTATTTTTCGGTGTATTTATCTTGTCGCTGACTAATCATTAGACTAATGTTTATTTAATTATTTTGGAAGCCGTAGGGAGGAGGTCGCCATTCTTTCCTTATTAATTGGTTTCTCTTGATTTCTGGTTAGGGAGTGAGGGAAGGCGGTTGTACTTTCTTTGGGATATTTTCTTTTGTTAGGTAAGTTACATTTATTTCCTTTTTAGGTAGCATCTCTTTTGTTTGTTATTTTGGCCTGGAGCCTTCCTGAAGATTAACGCTTCCTGCTTTTTCCATTTCTGTGTAAATAAAAAAAGCTTATTTTTGACACTATCTCAGACACCAACCGCCTGAATCATGAATCACTGTCTGATAGGCTATCTTAAAACTTTCTTCAGCAGACAGTGGAAAAACACACATCTATTTTACACTATTAAAGGCATCCAAAAATAATTTACTACTATTTAATAACCATCAAAGGAAAGATGATGTTTGCCTACAGAATGGCATAATTACAGTAGTATGTTACAGCAGGGCCTAACAAGGCTATGCTAACCTGCTAAACTCTGAGCCCCTGTTTTTAGGAGTCATGATACATGTGCTTACACTGTAAAACTAGCGCTCTCTAGTGTACAAAATATTAATTAACCTCTAGGAATAGCTCTACTGTTAACAGATGGGGCAATATAAATAGATCTCATAGTAGAGCAGCAAATCAATTATAGTTTAAATCTAACTTTAGGGAAAAGTATTTTTAAAGAATATTTTTGTATATATTTTTTAAATGTTCAGGTCTAAAAATGGTTTTATCTGCAGTTAAGAGTCATTCACAAATAAGTTCAGCTTAATAAATCCTTCTTCATCACTGACAGAC
Source organism: Pimephales promelas (assembly GCF_016745375.1). The sequence continues at coordinate 974,470 of NW_024121743.1, forward strand.
AAGACAATTGTTTGGTTTTAAATGACTGTCTGGAAAGATTCACTATTGCATTACAAGTGAAAAGCTGCACTATTAATGGAGTTCATGGCAGATAGTTCACCCCATAAATGCCCCCCCCCCCCATTTTATTTTTAAAATAAAAATGATATTTTGAATTTGAAGAACATGGGTAACCAAAAAGTTGATGGCCTCCATAGGCCTCATAGTATGCGAAAAAACAAAAATAAAATAAATAAAACGATAAAAATAATGTTTTCGGACATAAAAACATAATTTATCTTTTGTTTTGCAGTAAATTAATCACTAACACCAAACAGACAATAATATAAGCCACTGGGAGAGCGTAGACGGCTGTTCATTCACTGTATTGCATTAAAGCCAGTTCAGTTGTAATGTTAATATAGCTACATCAAGTTAATCCAATTAACGGACCCAAATATTAATAATCAATTATAATGAGTAATGATTGGTTATTAATATTTCATAGAGCTAATTTGCTAAATTTTATACAAGTTGTATTTAGATATCTGATCTGAGCAGTGTCAGAGTAAATATTACAGTGTAATCTGTGATGTGACGATGACCTCTAGCGGTGAGTTTGAGGAACTGTAGATTGATTCATCGTTATATATACTGATGCTGTTTGACCATCATCTATATAGGCTGCACATAAGCTGTGTGATTCAAAAAGAGTCTATTCAAGTGACAGAGAAATAATAATATATGTCAAACATCTCAGATCAAACTAGAGACCAACAGTGATATATAATGAATTATTTAGATTTTTAGAATAACTGATCAGAGAAATTACTTTAAATATTAATTTAAGACATACATATTAGAAGAAACAAAATAATTACTAAAATTGTACTTTATTATTTTTTACATTATATAAAGCTCTATACAAAAATAATTTATAAATATTAAATATTTAATGTTTTGCACATCATGTGACCATCAACCCACATCAGAGAACCGTGATCATGTGATTGTGTCGTTTAATTACTGAAATTAATTTAGCACAACCTTTAAATGATACTAACCGTTGACAGAAA
>NW_024121743.1:976024-992235 GCF_016745375.1 Pimephales promelas
CCTAGAGCACTGAACCAAATTCGACGAAACTCGATCAGGTGAAGTCAAGACATTAAGGATGAAAAAGTGCCACGGGATTTTTGATATCTCGAACGGTTTGGCCGTGGCGAGGAAACGAAATTATGGCGAGAAACATGGAACAGGATGTGTGTTATAACTTCAGCATACATTAACTGATCTTGATGAAAACTTCAGCAGTGTTTTCGCTGTAAGAGACCGATCACATGATGTGACTATTGTGAGTCAAAGTTATAGCGCCACCAACTAAGGCAGCAGGAAGTGTGTCACTTTCAAAATGCCGTGGCAACGAAACAAAACTTTAACATTATGATGCTTTTGGGACTCTTAGCTTGCTTGAAATTGCTTGAAACTCAACAGATACATCACATTTATTAGCCAATAGACCATGTGCAACTATGGCAAAAGATTAAAGTAATGTCAAAAAAGTAAACACTAAAAGCCTCATATCTTCTAAAATGTAATTATACATCATTTGTTTCTAAATTAAATTATTACAAATATTATAACTTCCCCAATTTTTTCCTTTTTTCATTTAAGAATTGTGTTACGTTCAAAAACAGCCAGAAATTGTTGTAAAATCATAAAAAATAATAATCTGAGTTCATATGTAGTGCTATACTGCCCTCTTGTGTTCAATATCAGGTAGGCCTAATTGTGTATATTCCCACCGGTTAATAAACGTGTGACTTCGCTGGGACTGGGAGCTTTTAAATCGCTCACTTAAAACCGACAGTCAAAATACGGATGTCCTCACAAGACAAGTAACGGTGTGGAGTAGAGTGCATGAGCATTTTAAATAAATATCCTATTAAGTAGGATTGAACTAAACAGAAAGAATGTTCACTCTGTTCTGCTGGTTCCTCGCTGGTGGATCATATGATTACTTTGTCATAATCTATGACAAAAATGCTATTATAAACCATATTAATAATAGATAATACACATTGCTCTTATTTTTGAAAAATACATTCATGAAAAACAAGATAACAAAAATCATTAAAAAAAATATAGCCATGGCTGCTATAAAGCAACATAATATGAAAGGCAATTAATAATCTGTCATTACGTCACTGCATTATGATATTACGGCTCCAATACGGTGCCAGCACAAAGCACTTATGTGCATCCCGAGCGCGAGAATGATGTGCTTGAAGCCACATGAAGTTACAGCGCATTGAGTCCGTATTGAAAAAGTTCAAAGCACAAAGGAAAATACATATTTATGAACAGTGTATTATACATTATATATCTATGCAATAGTTTATTGAGCCTTTTCTTTAAAGGTTTTAAATTTCAGTTACTGTGTGCGTGAAGAACAATTATAGTGCTCTGACTCTAGTGTTGTGATCTAACCGACAGCGTCCGACACCCGGTAGAAAGTAACACGATTAAGTTACAGCAATAAAGTCCAGCAAGAAAAAGTTTCTTCATTCGAAAATATAGACCTTTAGACCTTTATCTTAAAGATCCAGTATAATAGGATTAACATTGAATCATTGAAGATCGTTTCATCATTGACTGTAACCGAATGTGACGTGCTGTTTGAATGCTGAATGGAGAATGACTGACAGGCGCAGAGAGGGAAAAGTTTGTGTTCTTGAATTTAATGACTTAAATATTAATTTCTATATCACATAATAGCTTCAGAACACTAATAATACAGTACAACAAAAACTTTATGGTACTTTAGAAAGTTTTTGTGCCTTTGTGCCTAACAGAATAGATATGCACAATATAGAATTTGAATCAGCCTCGTCAAAGATGGCAGTGTCAGAGCCGATACCGATCCTGAGTATCTAATCGGCGCACTTCTTTTCAACAGTCAAATTGAAATTGAAATTGCTTGAAACTCAACAGATACATCACATTTATTAGCCAGTAGACGTGCAAAGTTTCAGAAACGGGCAATGTGCAAGGACTAAATAGCGCCACCTTTTGACAAAAGTGGGGTTGTTAGTTTTATCTACAGTTACAAAAATCGGTATATACATTGTACTCCTCAAGCCGGACAACTTTCTAATACATAGTCATTAGCTCGGACCAAGAGGAAGTCAGATATTTTGGTTTGAATATGGTGAGCCTCTCTCTGAGCCTACGTCCCTGTATGGCAAGCCCTTTTAACATTTAAAAGCTAAGTTTGCCTGTCCGGAATTAACATTGTAGATATCAACAACGTCTTTCTGTCTATTCGTAATTACATTTTGGATAGTTTGTATTATCATTTAAGATATCTGTAACATAATTGTGACTAGTCGAAATGACAGAGTATGGCAAGCCGTTTTAACATTTAATCATAAAAGGGCCAAAGCCTTCGGCACCGCTACCCGGGTGCCTTTAGGTAACTAAAGGAACCGGGGTTGCGGTGCCACCGGCTTGGGCCCGCCATCGCTGCTCGCAGCTATATTTTATTATTATTATTTTGTAACCTTTTGGGCATTTTTGGGGCCCTTAACGTGCTCGAAAACTCTTGAAACTTTGCACATGGGTCAGAACCCGCGGCCATCAGAGCCGGGCTGAAGCTGGTACCCGGGCGTGGCAGGGCGGCTCGTCAGCGCCCCCTGGAACGGGGTCCGAACACTTGGTCCATAACTCAAACACGTTTGTATATAATAATATGAAACTCGGTGCACATGTTGATCTCATAGTTTCATCTATACCTCGCGCTTTTACTTTTTACCCCAGCCCAACAGGAAGTCGGCTATTGAGGTTTGTTTGTAAAACGCTCGCAATGGAATGTTAAATACTCCTCCTAGAGCTTTTGATCCAAATTCGACAAAACTCGGTCAGCATGAAGTCAAGACATTGAGGATGAAAGTTTGCGAGGGGATTTTTATATCTCGAACGGTTTGGCCGTGGCGAGGAAACGAAATCATGACGAGAAACGTGAACCAGGAAGTGTGTTATAAACTTCAGCATACATTAACTGATCTTGATGAAACTTCAGCAGTGTTCGCTGTAAGAGGACGATCACATGGATGTGACTATTGTGAGTCAAAGTTATAGCGCCACCAACTGGCAGCAGGAAGTGTGTCACTTTCAAAATGCTTTGATATCACCCTTTTATTTTTACCCGATTTGCTTCAAACGTCATCTGTATAATGTAAACATACGGCAGATGTAGACCTGTGAATGGATTCTGATATCTTTGAAACTGTTGCCGTGGCGACGCATCAAACGTTACCATTCTTTTAGGATGCTTTTGAGACCCTTAGCATGCTTGAAATTGCATGAAACTCGACAGACACATCACATTTATTAGCCAGTAGACACGTGCAAAGTTTCAGAAACGGGCGTGGTGAGGGCTCAGTAGCGCCCACCTTTTGACAAAAGTGGGGTTGTTAGTTTTATCTACAGTTACAAAAATCGTATGTATATTGTACTCCTCGAGCCGGACAACTTTCTAATTGACACTCATTAGCTAGGACCCACAGAAAGTCAGATATGTTTGTTTGAATGTGGTCTTGCTCAATCTGAGCCTACATGTCTTTGCCTGTCTGTGCTGTGTGTGTTTGTAGGGGGAGGGGTCTTAACCATTTCACTCCTGTGTGTATGGCCTGCATAAAAAATAAATGCCTAAGCCTGGTATTTTTTTAAATAATTTTTATTTTTTATAAGTAAAGGCATATAACCAGTTTAATTGTAGTGCATTAATAGTTTTATATAATTAGTTTATTAATTAAATTAACTTGGTCCATAAACTTGATCTGAAAATTTGGTCCATAAATCAAACACACTTGCATTGTATAATATGACTTGAGTGTTATCACATCATGTTTTCAGTTTGAATATAAAATATAAATTATGTAAAAAAAAATAAAGTTGATCCAGCTGGAGCGCAGGCTGAGAATAGCGCTGTCATGACTGGATCAGAGATCATCAGTCATGCCTTCTCATACCTTACGCGCACACCACGCCCACTTACATCAGATCACATCAACATGTCAGCCGGAGGGATAACGAGGGTCGTCGTCGCTTTGGATTCAAGAATTCTTACAACAAGATGGCAAAAGAACAGCGCTTTGCAAGACATGCAACGTTAAGATCGCGGACAGTCAACCTCCAATTTCGTCCGTCATTTGAAGAGCCATATTCTGCCCAGTAAGTGCTTGTCAATTTGTTAATGTTATCTGGTTAGCTCGTTCGTAGTTAGCTAGCTAATGTAAGTTAAAGGAGAACTCCGGCGCAAAATTACACATTGTTACCTAGTCAAACCGTTATCTGAGATTTGTTTTCATGACTGCCGAATGTAAATAGTTTTATCTATAAAAACAGTTTAGCCTATAAGTGACGTCCGACATTCTGCATATTGTGTTATTTTGTTAAGCCCCACTAAAGGCATAAAAAACTGTAAAGCAGAATCAAGTTTTCACACTATATTCCAAGACTTCTAAAGTCATTCAATAGCTTAATGTGTGGTAAAATTAATATTTTAGTCTCTAAGTTAAAGTTAACGTAAAGTCATCTCGCCTCAGTCATTCTCCATGCATCAGCATTAGCGCGTCGCGTTCGGTTGCGACAGTAACGACGACACTCTCTTCAAGATCAATGTTCCCAATATTATACTTTATTTGTAGATAAGGCATAAAGGTCTATGATTTGCATAAAATGACTATCTTGCTGGAGTGGAGTTTATTGCCCTTTAGAATACACTAAGCATTAGTGCTGCACGATTAATTATATCGCAGTCGTAATAGCGATCTCAAACCTATGCAATTATATAACGCAAAATGCCGCGATTTTATATGAAATAAACAAAGTAGGGCTATTAGCGCAGCATCTCTTCTTTTTTGTCATCCTTTGACTAGTGTTACAAGATCCCCCTCTTATTGGTTCAAATGCCTTTTCGCATTTTGCACGACAAGAAGTGAAAAGCTGCCTGTGAGTGCCCTAGATTAGAATAGATGAGACTCGCATAATGCGCATGCACTGACCGTGTGCCAGCCCAGAATAAACAGTTCTCTTTCGAGCTTGAACGAACAATAACACACACAATTATGCCAAAATGTCGTTTTGTCGAGTATCTTCATAACGTAAGAAAAGTCTTAAGGACGAAAAGAGTTGTGCTATGAGGCGCATGTGAGATCCGCGTCTCGGCAACGGGTGCTCTTAAAGGGCCAGCAGCGAATAAAGCGTTCTGTCAGTCAAGTTAAAAGAACAAAGGGAAATTAGAAAATTACTCACTGATCTTGACTAAAGAACTTTTGTAGCTTTAATAAGGATTATTCTAAATATAATATAAATTCATGCAGCACATACTGTTTGATAACTTTATTCAATTTCTGTATCCATACCTGTTAAGACAGGAAGGGCACAGGTAAATATGGTTTTTATTATGGGTTTATGTGGGGATTGTTTGAAGTTCACTTAATTTAAAATTTGTTAAAATTTTTTTAGCCTAATAATTTTTTTAAAAAGTTGATAGCTTTCACTGTAATGATGGTTTGGTTGATGGTTTATTGATCATTATAGGTGTTATCAATCATTTAGTTGTTGTCTGTAGTTTGAGTTGAGAAATAAACATTAATTCACAGAATGATCACTAATCTGTGTGTGCATTTTACTTTAGAACCAAGCAAGTTGGACTCATGAAACCATTTTATTATATCGGAATCGCATATCACAATTGCAATATTGACCTCAGTAATTGCAATGGCAATATAACATTTTCCCCAAATCGTCCAGCCCTACTAAGCATATTATAGATATAATACCTTCGCTATGTTCTTTTCAATGTGAAGCATTGCTTGCTGTGACTTGGTGTTGCTTCAAGTGCATCATTCTGCACACGGGATGCGCATGATCGATTATAATACTTTGGGGAGACAAGGCCCCCCCACCGGGGAAATGGGCCTGCCCCCACAGCTTGGAAAAATCCTAGAGGAAACACTGCACACACACACTCAGTTCAATCGCACCTCACTCCCCCTCCTCTCTCTCTCTCTCTCTCTCTCTCTCTCACACACACACACACTGTCAAGTTATCTGGGTTTTTCTTTGCCTCAATGTCTGCCCAAACTTGAAAAAGGCCTCAATCAACTCTGAAGGTGCATGGAATAACTCAAACCATCTGGTTCTTCATCATAGAAGCAGTTTATTGAAAATCTCTCATCATTGACTAGATCTTCTTTTGTACTTGTCTCAATGATAATTCCAGAAGGTTAGCTTAATAACCTACACAGAAACAGATATGTGATACGAGTCACTACAAAGTGCAACAAAAGTACAAACACCATTGTCAAACATTCACAATTTACACAGCAACTCAACAGCAATGTAAATAAAGAAGCTTGTTATGCAGTTAGAAAGTAAAATGCTAAACTACTAGCATTAAACACCTTTCAAACATACACAAAATATGTAGTCATTAAATAAAAAAATCTTTGTCCTACCAGTTGCATCTCAAAGTTGATGAAACATTGTGGCTTTTCAACAGTCTTTCTCCTTTGGTATTTTGAACACCAAAACCCACCAACTTCAGTAGGAGAAGCACATTTACTGCAAACAAAGTTCCCTCTTGCTCCCAGTAATCACACACACCTGGTGGAGTTTCAATGACCAATCAGCTACCTTGATTCTCCCAGGTTGCACCATGTGCTCCCAACCAATAGGCTGCACTCATTTTGATCTTAAATCTTCTTTACCAATGATGAATTTATACTTTTTAACCATGTCTCTTTTTTTTCCTTTTTTTTTCTTTCTCTCAAATTCAACTTAACACCTCCCACTTGAGCTCCTGGTCAACTGACCGAAGGAGGTCACACACACTTCTTAGCTGAAATGTCTTTACTGTTCTTCAATGGGAATCAGAACTACCAAACGTCTCACATCCCTACGCAGAATCGTAGCTGGAATTTTGTCACAATGCTTTTTTGTTGGTTTGACATTCTTGCCGTTTCTGCTTGGTTTGGTTTAACAATCGAGACAGGATAGCTGGGGAATACTCTGACCATTACATCTCTCACGGTTCCTTTCTTGTCTGCATTTATATCGACGACTCTGGCCATCTTGTACTGACCTCTTAGAGCATTCTGGTCAGCCACCCATACCACATCTCCCACGGCAACGTTCCGCTCTTTAGTATGCCACTTGTTTCTTACAAAGAGGTTAGGACCTGCCAGCTGACACCAACTTCTCCAGAATTTGTTGACTTCTTCCTGGATGATTCTTAGCCTTCTGTATGGATAGCCTTCAAACTCAAAACTTCCTTGATCCCCCTTTCTCCCAGTACGACCCAGGAGAAGAGAGTTTGGACTTACATATTCCACACAGTCTTCTCGACTTTGTGTCCTGGCATCAATAGGTCTTTCATTGACCAGATTGCTTGCCGTGTAAAGAAAAGTTTGAAATTCCCCCCATGACATAACTTTGTTACAGCCTAGATTCAGTAGGGCCCGCTTAACTAAACGGACAGCCGCTTCTGCTGCACCATTCCGGTGAGGGGAACCTGCCGGCAATTTTCCAAGACCATTCCGTGCCTTTCTTGGCTGCTTCAATTCCTAACTTTTCTCGGTCTTGTCGCTCTAGGAACTTATGAAGATCCTCAAGAACAGGCTTGGCCCCGATAAAATTTGATCCTGAGTCTGACCACAGTTTCCTAGGATGTCCTCTTAAAGCTGTGAATCTTTGGTATGCCAGCAGAAATCCTTCTGTTGATTGGTCACTGACAATATCAGTATGGATAGCCCTTGATGCCATACAACAGAAGACAACTCCCCAAACTTTGAGTCTCACCCTCATCTTTATTTCATCTTTTACCCAATAAGGTCCAAACAAATCCAGGGTTGTGAATTCAAATGGTCCAGCTGGTTCTGACCGCTCTGGTGGAAGGTCTCCCATAATCTGTTGGCATTGCTTTGACCTTGCCTTCTTGCAGGTCACACAGCAGTCTACGGATTTTTTAGCTAGTCTGCGGCCTTTTATAATCCAAGCTTTTCTTCTCATTCTCAACAAAGTTCCAGCCACTCCTTCATGGTTTACTTGATGAGCTTCCTGAGCCAGAAGTGTAGATACATATGCATTATATGGTAAGATTGGAACTGCAGTCTTATCCTCATTGAAGATTTGAATTCTTCCTCCACAAACAAACAGTCCAGAATTTTCATCCTTGTACACTGCCAACCTACTGAGGGTAGTATCAGAAAAAATCACATTCTCTTGGGCTGCTAGAAAGAGATCTTCAAGGGCATCCTCCTGTTCTCTTACCGTCAAGATAGCTTCGTTGACACTTTCTTCCAAAGACTTTACCTCCCACTTTGATGAACCCAAGGTCTTAGTTCTTATCTTCAGCCACTTCTTCACAGCTCGACGCACCCAAGCAGTAACTCTGATCAGTCTGGACAATTTGCTGAATCTTTCAACTTCAAGTAACTTACTTGCTACTATGCAGTCATATATCCTTCCAGATGGAGCAATCTTAGCCTTTTCCTTCTGACTTGCAGAATTGCCTGAATCTGCAATGAGGTCATTTCCTCCTCCCTCATGAACGCCCACTTTAATTTTCTCCAGGAGGACGGAGCCTTTCTTTTTCTTAGCCAGACTTCTGGTTAGTACTGCAGAGAATGCTTTCCTCTGAAGTCTGTTAATAGCTTCTCTTGCAGCAGTTGCAATCTCAGCAGCTGACTTAATTGGCCAATCCTCCACTGGCCATTTCAAGAACACAGGCCCTCTCTGCCATGCAGAATCTTGTTTTAGGCCTTCTGGACTACCTCCCCTTGTGATAATATCCGCAATGTTTAAGTCACCTGGGATCCACCACCAATCCTTAACTAGCGTTGTTCTCTGGATCTCTCCAATCCTATTGGCAAAGAAGGACTGGTAGCCATAGCTAGCCCGTTGAATAGCTCCCAACACTGTTTGGCTGTCCACCAAATGGAACCATTGGTCAATTTCCACTTGGCAATGTTTCTCAATATATTTTTAAGTCTTGCTGCATAAACTGCACCACACATTTCAGCCTTGACTGCTTCCCCTTTTTGATCCAAAGGAGTCAATTTGGCCTTGGACTCAATTAGCCTCACTTCAATACCCTGGTCTGTTTCCCACCTGAAATATGTTACAGCTCCATAGGTCTTATCGCTTCCATCAGAGAACGTTATTCCCAACGGTTTTCCTTTCCAGCCTCTAGGTGTTATGCCTCTGGGAAACGTTACCTTGCTTAGGTGAACATACTCCTCAAACACTTCAATAGCTTCTTCTCTGAGGTTTTCTGACAGTGGTTCATCCCATGTATCTTTGGCCAACTTTCCACGTCCTGCCTCCTGAAATGCCTTTCGTACAAGGATGGCCCCTTTTTGCTTAACCGGTGTGACCAGGCCAATCGGATCATACAATCCTGCCACCTGACTCAGTAGCATTCTTCTGGTCAGAGGATTAGGAGTCTTGGTCCTGACCTCTTCTTTGAGGAGGTTTTGTCCTATCCTCATTTTCTTCTTTCGCTTGGAAAAGTTAATTGATGTCATGATGTAAAGTGTATCCTTTTCTGCCAGATACCCAACTCCAAGGGCCTTGTTGTCTTTATCCCTCAGCTGGTTTGGAAGTTTTAGAATTCTGTCTTCTTCTGTTGACTCTACTGACTCACCATCACCAGGCTTCCAACTTTCTTCTGACCGAATCCAGTGCTTCAAGAAAAACCCTCCAGCTCTTAAGATCTCCTCAACACCTTCGGTTATTTTGTCCAGCTGTTTCCGATCATTGTGGGAAGTCAGAATATCATCCACATAACTATCCTCTTCGATGACTTTGCGCTCTTCATGTAGATGAGAAAACTTAGTCAGCTTTGCAGTTTCACGCATGGCCAACTGTGCAATGCACCCTGCCGGTCGATCACCGATGTTAACTCTGGTGATTGCATATTCTCCTATTTCTTCACTCTGATCATCTCTCCACAGAAACCTATGTAGATGCATTTCTTTCTCCTCCAGCCATACAGAGTTATACATCTTCCTGATATCTCCAAGGACAGCATACACTCCTCTCCTAAACCTCAGAAGTACAGCTCTGATTGGATTAAGAAAATCTGGGCCTTTCAGAAGAAGATCATTCAAACTTACTCCTCTAAATTTCTGACTGCTGTTCCATACCAAGCGCACTGGAGTCGTAACGGAGTGAGGATTTGGTGCAATCAGGTGACTCACATACCATACTGGTCCATTCCAGGAATTAATTGCATCTTCAGTGAGCTTGATTGCTGCTCCGCGTTCCACCATTTCATGAATTTGAGCTGTATAAGCGACTTTCCACTCTGGCTCCCTCTTGAGCTGCTTTTCCGTTCTCAAAAATGTTGCCTCTACTCCACTTCTATTATTGGGAAGGGAAGCTGGATTTTCAGTCCAGGGATATTTTGCGTGCCAATGAGGAGACTTGCTGTGAGCATCATTCTCTAGATAGGTAAGACACCCTTTTATAATTTCGAGTTCTCTCTCCTCTACCAGTGTCATCTCCTTACCACCTGGCTGACAGTTCCCACAGCGACAAGCTCCACACATCGGTTCACAAGCTGCCCCTATGCTGTCCCACTTCCACCATTCCAAGAACTCACGGTTGCTAACAGCTGCAATGTTTGTCTCAGCTCTGGTTTCTTGGGGTAGTTGGACTGACTTGGACATCTCTTGCATTTCAATTCCTCCCACTTCCTCTTCATATTTTACAGCAGCTGTTCTCATGGAGCGAGCAAAATGGGTTTTGGACTCATATGCAGATAGGTTAATCTCTTCAAATAAGTCTGGATGAGCGCCACCTACTGTTTTTCCCAAAGGACTGTCCCATAAGACAAGATCCCCCACAACCTTCACTCGTTGTGGGGCTAATCTCCCTTCTCGATGGCTAATAAGAAGTTCAATCTCTTTAGGTCTTACCAACTCTTCAAGCTTGACTTCAGGAAAGAATCTCTGCAATTGCTTAGGTTTTATGACCTTGTGCACTTTAGCAATTTCATCCAAGCCGTAACAAAGAAGCTCATGTGCTCTTTCTTTGTCCTCTTCAGTCTTTATTCTGACTCGAAGCAGATATCGCTTGGTCTTCACCTTGATGGCCATTCCAGCAACTCCATGCACTATCAGTGTGACATCTTCGCTCCTTAACCTCAAGCGTCCTGCAGCCTTGTGGGTTATATAGTTAGTATCTGATGCAAGATCTACCAAAGTTCCAACCCTCTGCCCCGCATTGGCGGTTACTTCCATGAGCATCATGATGACAGGTAGTTCTTGTACCCCACTTTCCTCTAGAAGGCCAACTTGGGTTTTTCCTGTGCGGGTCACTGTTGCAGCTTTGTTGGTGAAGGCATTTCTGCACCGCTCAGCAAGCTCTGGGGAAAGTTCAGCTAAAAGTTCCTCCTGCTCCGCTGTAAGCACATTTACTTTCCTGCTATCATTTAAAAACCTTTTCTCAGTGCCAGTCGGTGGATTCTCTTCTTGGACAGATGAAATAATGATGATCTGGGGCATTTTCTCTTCTGCAATCTCTATTTTTACACAAGAATGTGTCTCTACAGTCTGCGTTACCTTCATGACATCCAAGGCACTTCTTACATGCTCCAATCTTCTTAGAGCAGCTTTCTTTTCAGCTAGCTTTAGCTCCTTAAATTTTTTACAGAAGAAAATTTTGTCCTTATGATTTACAGCTCCACACACAGTACACCCACCATCAGAATCTTTCTTCGTGGATTTTGTAGATGCATACCTCCTTTCAAATCTATTTTCAGATTTATCTACCTTTTCTGTGACTCTGAGCTGTTCAAGTTTCTCAAGAACATCTTCCTGTCTTCTTAAAAACTCCAACAGGAGGTCAAAGTGATTTTCTGGAGTCACACCATTGTTAGGGTCAATCATGAAGAAAAGCCAGTCTCTTTTTCACAAATTCAGGCAGTTTACTCTCAATAGACTTGATTACAAGAGGGTTCTTAATTGCACCAATGTTCCCCAGATCTGTCAGGTCAGATAGAGCTTTTTCTACAGTCTGGATCAAGTCTATCACTTTTCTGGGTTGATTGCCCTTCACACTCGGAAATCTTTCCAGTTCTTCAATAATTTCCATGGCAATTGTTACCTTGTTGCCAAATCGATTTTCCAGCACTCGAAACACATCCTCTCCGTTGCTGTAACTTGACAGCCTTAGGTCCTTAACGATTCTTTCATCCAAACTGTCCAGGAGCTGGATTTTCTTGACCTCTACTGATCCAGTTGGTTCACCTTGTTTTTGCAAACTTTCCCAGTCCTTCTTCCAACGGAAGAAATCTCTTTTCATACCACCAAATCTAGGCAAACTTGTTGGTCTTATCCTCACAACTGGTGTAATTGGCACTGTTTGAAGACCCGTGTTTGGGTCTAAAGGACCTGCAAATTGAGAACTTCTTTCAGCATTACGTGCAGTAATAAACTCGCTATTTCTTGAAACAAGTCCATTATTCTCTACTTTTAACCTCTTTACTCTGCTCTCAAAGTCCTTCTTCTCTCCTGTAGGAATCCATCGCTCCCAGCTGGATAGTGTTTTGACTGCTCTACTCACAAGCTTTTCCATGTGAATTAGATGAACTTCATATCCTTCACAATTGACACCAGCAACAGGTATTGAAGCAGAATGATCACAAGCTTTCTCAGCTTCCTGGACTGCAACAGTCAATTCCTCTTGGCCATACCTCTGCCACAAGTTGATTTGGACGATTTTTCGCACCTCTTCGAGCTTTGTCTCACAATCATTAACAGTCTTCTCAATATCTGCTACCTGCTGCATTTCAAGCTCCACTTTCTCATCACTCTTTGCTTTAGCTTCCAGCTCTGCCAGCAATCCCATGTTATAGTCATCATTTGCATCAAAAAGTGCTCTTGCACTAGAAGAGAGTTTCTGGAATTCCTTCCTGAGTTCAGACTCAATCATTTGGCTTGACTCTCGAATGAGAAGATTGGCTTGCTTTGTAACACACATCTTTGCAGTGGTTCTCTCTCGCTTAAGTTGGTCCACTGTTTTCCCCAAAGCTTCTTCTGCCATCTTGTTTCAAGTCACAAAGATACGTCTTCTTAAACACCTCAATTTACTGATGACTTGTTTTGACAATGTTGATTCCTTCACACCACCTTTACTTTCTGGACCATCGGAAGCCTTTAATCTTCTTATCCACAATGGTTATTAAGTGTCAAGTTATCTGGGTTTTTCTTTGCCTCAATGTCTGCCCAAACTTGAAAAAGGCCTCAATCAACTCTGAAGGTGCATGGAATAACTCAAACCATCTGGTTCTTCATCATAGAAGCAGTTTATTGAAAATCTCTCATCATTGACTAGATCTTCTTTTGTACTTGTCTCAATGATAATTCCAGAAGGTTAGCTTAATAACCTACACAGAAACAGATATGTGATACGAGTCACTACAAAGTGCAACAAAAGTACAAACACCATTGTCAAACATTCACAATTTACACAGCAACTCAACAGCAATGTAAATAAAGAAGCTTGTTATGCAGTTAGAAAGTAAAATGCTAAACTACTAGCATTAAACACCTTTCAAACATACACAAAATATGTAGTCATTAAATAAAAATAAGTCTTTGTCCTACCAGTTGCATCTCAAAGTTGATGAAACATTGTGGCTTTTCAACAGTCTTTCTCCTTTGGTATTTTGAACACCAAAACCCACCAACTTCAGTAGGAGAAGCACATTTACTGCAAACAAAGTTCCCTCTTGCTCCCAGTAATCACACACACCTGGGTGGAGATGTGGAGTTTCAATGACCAATCAGCTACCTTGATTCTCCCAGGTTGCACCATGTGCTCCCAACCAATAGGCTGCACTCATTTTGATCTTAAATCTTCTTTACCAATGATGAATTTATACTTTTTAACCATGTCTCTTTTTTTTCCTTTTTTTTTTTCTTTCTCTCAAATTCAACTTAACACACACAGCACACACTTGCTTTTATTTCAGCGTTTTCAGAAGTCCACGCGCTCAGAGGGAACTCAACACACACTTCGACATGCGCGCCTCTCTCTCTCGTGCGCATACACACACTCCAGCTTGAGAGAGAGAGAGGGCGCGCCGCGTCGAAGTGTGTGTTTGTGTTAAAGTTTCCTCTGAGCTCGTGCACTTCTGAAGCCGCTGCGCGCAGCGAAATAAGAAAATACCACGCAGAGGACTGACGCGAAATGTGTGGAAATCCATTTGATTGTAGTTTAATTGAGAAATAAAATTCAGTGCTCTGGTCAACCGCTATAGAGTGAAAACTGATTAAAGTGGTGGAAAATAATGGTTGATGGACATAGAACAGTAACAATTAAACACCCATGCGTGAAGTCAAAATACATCAATTAGTTTAAATCGATGATTGTGTGTGTGTGTGTGTGTGTGGGCGGGTAGGTATGATTACATTAAAGAGTTTGCATATTTACTTTTCTTGAAAATATTTAGCTATTAGATCTATTTAAATGCTTCAGTTTGTTTTCATATTATAATAATATATTATGTGCACAAATTGAAGCATTTAAACTGATGTATAATATCACTTCAAATACTTCAATTCGTTTTTTATATTATATTAGGCCTCTTTGTATTATATTATGAGCCTGAATAAAGAATCTAACAAAGGTATTGTTTAGGTTATATTAGGCCTATATTTTATTATATTTTAAGGCTAAATAAAGAACCTCACAGGGTTGTTTAGGGCTCATTGCCAATAAAGTTTGAAACCCCTTGCTAAAGAAAATATTGGAAATTCATAAGCAACAAAACAACATTTAACTTTGATGGTTTTAATGCTTCCTGTACACAATTCATTGACTGTACAAAAACACTTTATGGTTTTCCCAAACCATCTGTGTAACAGCTTTCTTTTCTTCTTACTATATTCTTTTATTGTAAAGAATTGAACTGTCCTGCAAAAGATTTTGTAAATTATTTTTCATAGTATTTATTGGTAAAGACTGTACAGTAACAGCACTGGAAAAAATATCAGAGAACCTAAAATGTGCTTCATCTAGTGACTTCTTAATTAACTGCTTGTTTTTCACAAATATGATTTAATATCAATATGTTACATTAAGGGTCAAAAAAATGTAAATGGCACATTCAAGTTAAAAGTTACAACTGAATGTTGAAAACATTGTGTTTCTACATATGATGTGCAGGTCAGGTATAAAGAATATTTTTGCTCAGGTGGTGAAAAAATAGAAAAAATTGCACACACTTCATATGAATTTTCAGTGTTGTGTACTTATGTAATGTGTCCGTTAAATCCATGAATGTCTGTAGGGTGTCTCATTTTCATTTTAGGTTTCAGAAGGTTGCTCACGCATACATTTTGGTTGATATGTGTCCTCGATGCGCACTTTTGCAGAGCCCACACTGTTGCAAGCTCTACGGCCACACTTCTTTTCGACAGTCAAAGCAGTGTTACGTTTGTGCACAATAACCCTAAAGGCACCAGGGTGGCGGTGGCCACGGCTATATATATATATATATAAATATAGCTGCGCAGCAGCGATGAAGGGCCAAAGGCGGTGGTACCGCCACCTCGAGCCTTTAGGTAACTAAAGGCACCGGGGTTGCGGTGCCACCGGCTTGGGCCGCCATCGCTGCTCGCAGCTATATTTTGAGTTGAATTCAAAGGGTTATGAATGAAATTGAGTTATTTTGAATTGAAGTTGAAAGAATGTGAGGAATGTGCTGACATTACTATTTATTTATTGATCAAATCTAGAAAATCTCCCAAAAATTGCATAAAAACCCCTATCAAAATGAAATAAATTAAGCTTTCTGATTTTTTTTTTTTTAGATAAAATTTTAGGGTGAGGAAAGGATGAGGATTAAGAGCCCTGCCGTAGATTCATATTTAGTATGTGGATCATACAGTCAGCTGTCAGAACAGATGTTTTCATTTGTTTGCAGTATTTACAGCTGGTGGAGTAGCTACACAGAAGCCATCAACTACCTGATGACCGTTCCAAATATCGCATCCAAGCCGCCGAACTGGCCAAGCAGCAAGGGCTCCTGAACCGAACCAAGAGAAGGGGAAGAACCGGCGATCCAAAGAGGAGATCCGCGGGAAGAGGAGCAGATTATCCGCGACATCATCAAGAACAAGATCGACATCAAAGGTGGCTATCAGAAGCCCAACGTCTCCGACATCCTGCTGTGCAGATCATTCTGTTCCCGTACCATTCTGTGCACCTTCGTGGCGTGGCACTGCTCCTGGTTCTACCGCTTCTCC
>NW_024121743.1:992735-1024521 GCF_016745375.1 Pimephales promelas
GTATTGGGGCGCGTGCTGTTTCGCGTCATTTCCGGTTCGTTTTATCGCGTGATTTTTCGTGACAAAGCGTGGTTTGTAGACAACCTCCGTGCACGTTCGTGACTCTCCTGTTCGAACTCGTTCAACAAAATGAACTAATCTTTTTCCGAATCATTTTTGTTCGTTTCTTTCGCCGAATGAACTAAATGACTCGGAAAAAGATTTGTTCATTTGATGAACGAGTTCGAACAGGAGTGCGGTACAGAACAGAGCAAGGCGAGCGTTTGAGCTTATAAAACTTAAACTTTGTTATTTATTTATAAAACGAGCGATCGTTTCGCTTGATAAGACCCTTATTCATCGTCTGGAATCGTTTAAAGCCCTTTGAACAAGTTTGCAGTTTGTACTTAAAGTTTCTTTTGGACCTTGAACCGTTTGGTTCCCATTGAAGTCCATTATATGGAGAAAAATCCTGGAATGTTTTCATCAAAAACCTTATTTCTTTTCGACTGAAGAAAGAAAGACGTGGACATCTTGGATGACATGGGGGTGAGTAAATTATGAGCAAAAGTTTTTTCAAAAGTGAACTATTCCTTTAAATGAACAGTCAAAACGCATAAAAACTGTTGACCCGGGGTAAATTACGAGCAAGTTTACTCTGCGTTTATAAAGACCAATAATCATAGCACAAGGACAAATCAATAAAGGATTCATACTTTCAACTTAGGTACAATAATGTACATTATCAATGACGGATGGCAACCCATACTGAACATGTGCGATTATCCACATTGAAAGACTTCCCCTCATTTCTTTTAAGTACAGTTAAGGCTTAAGCTGTTTTAATGAAGCAAGCGTATGATTTGGACATATGGTCAAATCTCTGTCCACCGATAGGAAGAAAGAGAAAAGGGATCTGGAGGCTATCCACCAAAACATGCTCATTTTCCTGTACGTATATAGTAGTAGATGATGATTTCACTGTTAACATATTTTGCATGTTTATTTTGCATTTACAATATCCCTTTTGCATCTTATGAGAACAGACTTGTAACAGACCATATATTTTATTTGTTACAAAACTATTTTAAATGTAAGCTTGCCTGTCATTTGTGTTTACTATGCTTAATTACATTTATCATGCTCAACCATCTTCAGTGCATATTTTGTGTGTTGTTTTCAGCAGATTGATGTGTTTGTGCTGGTATACTGACCTGCCACTGACCTGAATTACAGTAGAAGAGAGAGAGAGACTTTAATCCTGATTACACACACACTCCGTCATTCAATCCTCCCAACAAGCTGGAAAACACCAAACCATCAACAATAATCTCAGATCTCATCTGACGGACACAGCCTACTTTTATAACAGCTTTGACACACAGTTACATTATCCTGAGCTGAAAAATTAAAAATGATTTGGCACTAGCCTACACATAAAAACCTATATTTTCTGATAATATTAGCATCACATTTATATTTTTCTTTTAGCAATTCACAGTAAACTTCAAATGAGGCTTTGAGGCGTTGCAGTTTGCAGTAGCGTGATTATGAAAGTCTACTGAGTCTCAAACACAAAGTGAAACAGATAGGCTAGACATGTATCTGATGTCTCAGAGTAAGTTTACACGACAACGATGTTGCCTAGCCTTGTAGTTTTCTGTTCTTAGATGAAAACTACAAAAACGCAAATGCGAGTGTTTTACGTGTTCAGTCGCCTAGTGTTTTTTATAGCAGGACATCGCCCTCTACTGGCCTGGTAGCAGAACACAGCCAGATTTTTAGTCGTTTTCGTGGATCCATGTGATCAGTAGGCTTATTGTTTTGACTACGTTGTCATCTGTATGTGAATTTATGTTGGAAAAGGACAATTTTTCCATTTTTAGTACATCGTTGTCGTGTAAACGTGCCCTAATCAATGAACATCTGAATTCTTCTAAGTTCTGGGATTCATGAGATTGATTTATGATTAACAAACACATGCATAGTGAAAAGCAAGACTTTGGGGGATTATCGTGACACATGTTTCGCAGAATCAACCTGAATTCTTGCCATTCACAAGCATTAATTGTATAATATTTCTGGGCGAATTCTGCGAAATATGTGTTCAGATGCATACAGTGCTGGTCAGAATTATTTCCACCCTTGGTATATATATATATATATATATATATATATATATATTTTTTTTTTTTAGATTATTATTATTTTATTTTTTTTTATTTATTTTTTTTACACAAGCAACATACACATCTCTGCTACAAATGAACACTTAAAGGGATAGTTCACTTTGAAATTAATTTTTGATATGTTTTAGCTTACCTCAAGGGCATCCAAGATGTAACTTAGGTGTCTTTGTTTCCACAGCATTTTCAATTTTGACATTTTTTGGTCAAACCGTTGTTGTCTGTCAGTCATACACTGGAGGTTGGGGGTCCTCCCTCGGTTCACCTCAAAGAGCACAGAGAACTAAGAGAAGTCAAAATTAAACATGATTTAATGACTCGTGAATGGCCTGAGACACGTAACGAGCGGTTTGTGTGAGAAAACGAACAGTATTTATATCGTTTTTACCTCTTGTTAACAGCCGTCGAACTGATGAATCAGATGTCCAACTGAACCGAACTGAAGTGAACCGTCTCTAGACGTTACGCCGGAAGTGATCTCTCGCGCCTTTACGTCAAGCATTGTTTACACGGAGATTTCGGAAGTTTTACCTTGCACTGAACATATTTAGATATATCGAAATCGTCATTGCGATTTCCCGTATATCTAAATATGTTTAGTCCACTTTAGTCATGTCAACAAACTGTTATTAGAGTATTAGTAAAGTCTGCTGAATATCTGCTAACACTTTTTTATGCTCCTCAACAGACATTACAAGTCAACTTATTCTACTAACCCGAACCCAAACACCTAACGTTAACCTTACTCTTAAAAAAAGGGGTTGAATCATTGGGTTCTTTACTCACCTCCAAAGAACCTTTTATAATAAAAAAGAAAAAGCCTTTTGGCACAAGGGTTCTTTATAGGCTATATTATTCATTCATATATTACATTATATTACATTATCCTGCAACATTTTGTTGTTGTAATTAAATGATTGTTTATTAAACTGTTGTAGTAACTTAATATCACATTTTAATCATGCTGATTTTTGGAGGAGAGCTGAAATGGAACTCTTGATATTGATAAACTACGTAAAATGATATAAATATATACATTTTCTAACCCCCATATCCTGAATTTTGTGATCATTCACATGCATTCATAAATACATTTTAGGGTCTTGATGTTTGTCAATAATATGAAATATTTAATCCGGAAAGGACAAAACAAATGATAATGAATGAACCCAATAGGTTCCATGTAGAACCTTTTTCCTGGTTACAAAGAACACTAAAGGGTTCTTATTATTGAACCCTTAAAAAGGGTTATATAGAACCTTTTAAGGGTTCCAAATATGTAGCGCTGATAGAACCTTTGAAGGTTCTATAGAACAGTCTACTGGCAGTAAAACACTCTACTAATACTCTAATAAGTTGACATGTAGTTGAAAAATTACTTATAGTTAGTAGAATATCTAGTGGACTATCAAAATAAGTTGAAAACAAAAACTTTCTGGTCACTGTTTCTCCAAACTCATCCGGCATTATAGGAGAAGAGCTGTTATATCGTTGCAAAAACTATTTCATAAAAGGGGGTAAAATTGTTCCCAATGTGTTTTGGAGAAAAGCATTTATTTCATAATGTGATTTCCCCCCCACTTTCAATTCTTTTACTTCAATAAAAGTTCAGATTTTTGCATTTTTTTTAACTAAAATATCAAAAGGATAAACAATGCAGATTTATTTTTTACAGCCATCTTTGATCATATTAACCAAATAAGTTACCTTATAGTGACTTATATACACGAGCACCTTATAGTGGCCACTGAGACATTATGGTTTCAGTCTCCCCTTCATTCAAAAAAATGACTGACTGGTAATCGCAATAGTGACCTCAAGTGGTGATGTGGATCAAACGTCCTATCTCTGAACTGTGCACTCATATTCTGGGTACAACTGTCTATTACAGTTGAGAAAAAAACTATTGTAACGAGAGAATTGGTCAAATGCAAGCCATAACAAACTGCAAACTTTCATAACTTTACATTTTGCACTCTTTTATCCAAAGCGACACACAAATAATTTTTAATTTTATTCCTAACTGCATGAAACTCAAATTACATGAGAAAATACCGTTCTCTCTCTGTGCATCTTTCTAAAATATATTCCTAATAGTATAGTTGTCCCCTCTAGAGAATGAATCCTGAACGGAAAAAAAACGTTAAAAGGAAATGAATTTGAACTATTATATATATATATATATATATATATATATATAATAGCTGTCAAACGATTAATTGTGATTAATCGCATCCAAAATAAAAGTTTGTGTTTACATAATAAAGTTTGTGTTTACATAATATATGTGGATATATATATATATATATATATATATATATATATACACACACACATGCTTGTATATATTTAAGAAATATTTTCATTTATATACTGTATATAGATTTATATATAATAATTTATATATATATATATATATATATATATATAAAGATTTTATATTTAAATAATATTTTTTTCTTAAATATACATGCATATGTGTGTATGCACAGAGAACAATATAATAATATAAATAATATTCTAATATAAAACTTTATTAAAGTACCATGTAACGGAACAATTAGATATGACCTTATATATGCAAATAAAAGGCTTGGAGATACAGCATAGGATTAGACGCAACATTTATAGCAGACATGTAGAAGAAAGAACAGACGCAGTCTTTCAGTGAATGAAATGTGGCATTTTACAAACCGTTTCTCTAGCCTGTGATTAAATTCGTCCGGGTTTAACAACAACATGATGTTTTAAGACGGTTATTTTTCAAAAAAACGGTCTCAAATGATCCTCTTATGCACATGGAGACGTCACATGACCCTCCATAGGTACAATCAAATCGCCTTTACAGTCTTATATCATCTGAGAAAAGGCATCCTTATAAATCAGGTGCACATCGCCAGTCCATTGTAAACGAGTGTTTTTACACACACTGTGTGTGTGTGTGTGTGTGGTCAATCATCTGCAAAAGTGATACGTCCGGGACCCTCGCTCCTCATCCAGCGCCTGTAGCGTTTCCATCGCGAGTCCGTGGCCATCTTCATCTTCATCTCCTCCTCCTGCTCCTCTCGGTAGGCCTTTCACAAACACACAGTATCATCAGTCTGTCTGAGGTCCTAAACACACACATACTAACAACACCACACACTCCAGATCACTGATGAAAAACACCTTGACCACTGAGTAATCACGTAATTATGAATGTTTCTATACTGAATATTTAATAGGGCTGCTGGGGGATCTGAGTTTTAATCATTTTAAATTATTTACAGAAAAATATGTAAATTTAAAACATGTATGCATGCACAGAAATATACAAGTATATGTGTGTGTGTGTGTGTGTATATATATATATATAAAAGGGCTGTCAAATGATTAATCGCGAATAATAAAATATAATTATTTTGTATATATAAATACACACACATGCTTATATATATATTAAAGAAATATTTTCATGTATATAATGTATATAGATTGATATATAATTTATATTATATAAAATATAAATATTTTATATATAAATATTTTTTGTAAATATACATGCATGTGTGTGTATTTATATATATATATATATATACAAAATAATTATACACAGTGCACCCACATATATTATGTAAACATAAAGTTATTTTGGATGCGATTATTCGTTTGACAGCCCTAATAAATATATATATATATATACACACACACACACATATATATATATATATATATATACACACATATACATATACATGTATATATATATATATACATACATATACATATATATATATATATATACATATAGACAAATATATATATATATATATAAAATACACACACACACATGCATGTATATCTAAGAAAAAATATTATTTAAATATAAAATATTTATATTTATATACAATATAAATTATACAGTATATACATGAAAATATTTCTTAAATATATGCAAGCATGTGTGTGTATTTATATATATATATATAGAATAATTATACACAGTGCACCCACATATATTAAGTAAACAAAAACTTTTATTTTGGATGCGATTAATCAAGATTAATCATTTGACAGCCCTAATATATATGCATGTGTGTGTGTATGCATTTTTGTGCATGCATGCATATATGTGTGTGACTGAGCCTAACATGACCAAACATTAATTTCCCAGTGAACTATCCCTTTAAGCCGCCCGAGACGGAAGAAATCTTCTCCAAACCTCATAGTTGTCTTTGATCCAGAGCTGCTGCTTCAGGAAAGTCTCTATCAGGCCGCTGTCCAGACTGTCAAACTGAGCCTGCGACATCTTCATGTTCTTGCGGATGATGTACAGTCTCTCCTCGTGCCCGTACTCCTCCCCACGGATGGAGAAGCGGTAGAACCAGGAGCAGTGCCACGCCACGAAGGTGCACAGATGGTACGGGAACAGAATGATCTTGCACAGCAGGATGTCGGAGACGTTGGGCTTCTGATAGCCACCTTTGATGTCGATCTTGTTCTTGATGATGTCGCGGATAATCTGCTCCTCTTCCTCGCGGATCTCCTCTTTGGATCGCCGGTTCTTCCCCTTCTCTTTGGTTCGGTTCAGGAGCCCTTGCTGCTTGGCCAGTTCGGCGGCTTGGATGCGATATTTGGGAACGGTCATCAGGTAGTTGATGGCTTCTGTGTAGCTACTCCACCAGCTGTAATACTGCAAACAAATGAAAACATCTGTTCTGACAGCTGACTGTATGATCCACATACTAAATATGAATCTACGGCAGGGCTCTTAATCCTCATCCTTTCCTCACCCTAAAATTTTATCTAAAAAAAAAAAATCAGAAAGCTTAATTTATTTCATTTTGATAGGGGTTTTTATGCAATTTTTGGGAGATTTTCTAGATTTGATCAATAAATAAATAGTAATGTCAGCACATTCCTCACATTCTTTCAACTTCAATTCAAAATAACTCAATTTCATTCATAACCCTTTGAATTCAACTCAAAATATAGCTGCGAGCAGCGATGGCGGGCCCAAGCCGGTGGCACCGCAACCCCGGTGCCTTTAGTTACCTAAAGGCTCCGAGGTGGCGGTACCACCGCCTTTGGCCCTTCATCGCTGCTCGCAGCTATATTTATATATATATATATATAGCCGGTGGCACCGCCACCCTGGTGCCTTTAGGGTTATTGTGCACAAACGTAACACTGCTTTGACTGTCGAAAAGAAGTGTGCCGTAGAGCTTGCAACAGTGTGGGCTCTGCAAAAGTGCGCATCGAGGACACATATCAACCAAAATGTATGCGTGAGCAACCTTCTGAAACCTAAAATGAAAAATGAGACACCCTACAGACATTCATGGATTTAACGGACACATTACATAAGTACACAACACTGAAAATTCATATGAAGTGTGTGCAATTTTTTCTATTTTTTCACCACCTGAGCAAAAATATTCTTTATACCTGACCTGCACATCATATGTAGAAACACAATGTTTTCAACATTCAGTTGTAACTTTTAACTTGAATGTGCCATTTACATTTTATTTGACCCTTAATGTAACATATTGATATTAAATCATATTTGTGAAAAACAAGCAGTTAATTAAGAAGTCACTAGATGAAGCACATTTTAGGTTCTCTGATATTTTTTTCCAGTGCTGTTAACTGTACAGTCTTTACCAATAAATACTATGAAAAATAATTTACAAAATCTTTTGCAGGACAGTTCAATTCTTTACAATAAAAGAATATAGTAAGAAGAAAAGAAAGCTGTTACACAGATGGTTTGGGAAAACCATAAAGTGTTTTTGTACAGTCAATGAATTGTGTACAGGAAGCATTAAACCATCAAAGTTAAATGGTTGTTGTTGCTTATGAATTTCCAATATTTCTTTAGCAAGGGGTTTCAAACTTTTATTGGCAATGAGCCCTAAACAACCCTTGTGAGGTTCTTTATTTAGCCTTAAAATATAATAAAATATAGGCCTAATATAACCTAAACAATACCTTTGTTAGATTCTTTATTCAGGCTCATAATATAATACAAAGAGGCCTAATATAATATAAAAAACGAATTGAAGTATTTGAAGTGATATTATACATCAGTTTAAATGCTTCAATTTGTGCACATAATATATTATTATAATATTGAAAACAAACTGAAGCATTAAATAGATCTAATAGCTAAATATTTTCAAGAAAAGTAAATATGCAAACTCTTTAATAGTAATCATACCTACCCGCCCCACACACACACACACACAATCATCGATTTAAACTAATGATGTATTTTGACTTCACGCATGGGTGTTTAATTGTTACTGTTCTATGTCCATCAACCATTATTTTCCACCACTTTAATCAGTTTTCACTCTATAGCGGTTGACCAGAGCACTGAATTTATTTCTCAATTAAACTACAATCAAATGGATTTCCACACATTTCGCGTCAGTCCTCTGCGTGGTATTTTCTTATTTCGCTGCGCGCAGCGGCTTCAGAAGTGCACGAGCTCAGAGGGAAACTTTAACACAAACACACACTTCGACGCGCGCGCTCTCTCTCTCTCTCAAGCTGGAGTGTGTGTATGCGCACTAGAGAGAGAGAGGCGCGCACGTCGAAGTGTGTGTTGAAGTTCCCTCTGAGCGCGTGGACTTCTGAAGCCGCTGCCTCGCAGAAAGTGTGTGTGTGTGTTAAGTTGAATTTGAGAGAAAGAAAAAAAAAAAGGAAAAAAAAGAGACATGGTTAAAAAGTATAAATTCATCATTGGTAAAGAAGATTTAAGATCAAAATGAGTGCAGCCTATTGGTTGGGAGCACATCATGTGCAACCTGGGAGAATCAAGGTAGCTGATTGGTCATTGAAACTCCACCAGGTGTGTGTGATTACTGGGAGCAAGAGGGAACTTTGTTTGCAGTAAATGTGCTTCTCCTACTGAAGTTGGTGGGTTTTGGTGTTCAAAATACCAAAGGAGAAAGACTGTTGAAAAGCCACAATGTTTCATCAACTTTGAGATGCAACTGGTAGGACAAAGACTTATTTTTATTTAATGACTACATATTTTGTGTATGTTTGAAAGGTGTTTAATGCTAGTAGTTTAGCATTTTACTTTCTAACTGCATAACAAGCTTCTTTATTTACATTGCTGTTGAGTTGCTGTGTAAATTGTGAATGTTTGACAATGGTGTTTGTACTTTTGTTGCACTTTGTAGTGACTCGTATCACATATCTGTTTCTGTGTAGGTTATTAAGCTAACCTTCTGGAATTATCATTGAGACAAGTACAAAAGAAGATCTAGTCAATGATGAGAGATTTTCAATAAACTGCTTCTATGATGAAGAACCAGATGGTTTGAGTTATTCCATGCACCTTCAGAGTTGATTGAGGCCTTTTTCAAGTTTGGGCAGACATTGAGGCAAAGAAAAACCCAGATAACTTGACACTTAATAACCACTTGTGGATAAGAAGATTAAAGGCTTCTGATGGTCCAGAAAGTAAAGGTGGTGTGAAGGAATCAACATTGTCAAAACAAGTCATCAGTAAATTGAGGTGTTTAAGAAGACGTATCTTTGTGACTTGAAACAAGATGGCAGAAGAAGCTTTGGGGAAAACAGTGGACCAACTTAAGCGAGAGAGAACCACTGCAAAGATGTGTGTTACAAAGCAAGCCAATCTTCTCATTCGAGAGTCAAGCCAAATGATTGAGTCTGAACTCAGGAAGGAATTCCAGAAACTCTCTTCTAGTGCAAGAGCACTTTTTGATGCAAATGATGACTATAACATGGGATTGCTGGCAGAGCTGGAAGCTAAAGCAAAGAGTGATGAGAAAGTGGAGCTTGAAATGCAGCAGGTAGCAGATATTGAGAAGACTGTTAATGATTGTGAGACAAAGCTCGAAGAGGTGCGAAAAATCGTCCAAATCAACTTGTGGCAGAGGTATGGCCAAGAGGAATTGACTGTTGCAGTCCAGGAAGCTGAGAAAGCTTGTGATCATTCTGCTTCAATACCTGTTGCTGGTGTCAATTGTGAAGGATATGAAGTTCATCTAATTCACATGGAAAAGCTTGTGAGTAGAGCAGTCAAGACACTATCCAGCTGGGAGCGATGGATTCCTACAGGAGAGAAGAAGGACTTTGAGAGCAGAGTAAAGAGGTTAAAAGTAGAGAATAATGGACTTGTTTCAAGAAATAGCGAGTTTATTACTGCACGTAATGCTGAAAGAAGTTCTCAATTTGCAGGTCCTTTAGACCCAAACACGGGTCTTCAAACAGTGCCAATTACACCAGTTGTGAGGATAAGACCAACAAGTTTGCCTAGATTTGGTGGTATGAAAAGAGATTTCTTCCGTTGGAAGAAGGACTGGGAAAGTTTGCAAAAACAAGGTGAACCAACTGGATCAGTAGAGGTCAAGAAAATCCAGCTCCTGGACAGTTTGGATGAAAGAATCGTTAAGGACCTAAGGCTGTCAAGTTACAGCAACGGAGAGGATGTGTTTCGAGTGCTGGAAAATCGATTTGGCAACAAGGTAACAATTGCCATGGAAATTATTGAAGAACTGGAAAGATTTCCGAGTGTGAAGGGCAATCAACCCAGAAAAGTGATAGACTTGATCCAGACTGTAGAAAAAGCTCTATCTGACCTGACAGATCTGGGGAACATTGGTGCAATTAAGAACCCTCTTGTAATCAAGTCTATTGAGAGTAAACTGCCTGAATTTGTGAAAAGAGACTGGCTTTTCTTCATGATTGACCCTAACAATGGTGTGACTCCAGAAAATCACTTTGACCTCCTGTTGGAGTTTTTAAGAAGACAGGAAGATGTTCTTGAGAAACTTGAACAGCTCAGAGTCACAGAAAAGGTAGATAAATCTGAAAATAGATTTGAAAGGAGGTATGCATCTACAAAATCCAC
Organism: Pimephales promelas; assembly: GCF_016745375.1. The sequence continues at coordinate 1,003,776 of NW_024121743.1, forward strand.
GAAGAAAGATTCTGATGGTGGGTGTACTGTGTGTGGAGCTGTAAATCATAAGGACAAAATTTTCTTCTGTAAAAAATTTAAGGAGCTAAAGCTAGCTGAAAAGAAAGCTGCTCTAAAGAAGATTGGAGCATGTAAGAAGTGCCTTGGATGTCATGAAGGTAACGCAGACTGTAGAGACACATTCTTGTGTAAAAATAGAGATTGCAGAAGAGAAAATGCCCCAGATCATCATTATTTCATCTGTCCAAGAAGAGAATCCACGACTGGCACTGAGAAAAGGTTTTTAAATGATAGCAGGAAAGTAAATGTGCTTACAGCGGAGCAGGAGGAACTTTTAGCTGAACTTTCCCCAGAGCTTGCTGAGCGGTGCAGAAATGCCTTCACCAACAAAGCTGCAACAGTGACCCGCACAGGAAAAACCCAAGTTGGCCTTCTAGAGGAAAGTGGGGTACAAGAACTACCTGTCATCATGATGCTCATGGAAGTAACCGCCAATGCGGGGCAGAGGGTTGGAACTTTGGTAGATCTTGCATCAGATACTAACTATATAACCCACAAGGCTGCAGGACGCTTGAGGTTAAGGAGCGAAGATGTCACACTGATAGTGCATGGAGTTGCTGGAATGGCCATCAAGGTGAAGACCAAGCGATATCTGCTTCGAGTCAGAATAAAGACTGAAGAGGACAAAGAAAGAGCACATGAGCTTCTTTGTTACGGCTTGGATGAAATTGCTAAAGTGCACAAGGTCATAAAACCTAAGCAATTGCAGAGATTCTTTCCTGAAGTCAAGCTTGAAGAGTTGGTAAGACCTAAAGAGATTGAACTTCTTATTAGCCATCGAGAAGGGAGATTAGCCCCACAACGAGTGAAGGTTGTGGGGGATCTTGTCTTATGGGACAGTCCTTTGGGAAAAACAGTAGGTGGCGCTCATCCAGACTTATTTGAAGAGATTAACCTATCTGCATATGAGTCCAAAACCCATTTTGCTCGCTCCATGAGAACAGCCGCTGTAAAATATGAAGAGGAAGTGGGAGGAATTGAAATGCAAGAGATGTCCAAGTCAGTCCAACTACCCCAAGAAACCAGAGCTGAGACAAACATTGCAGCTGTTAGCAACCGTGAGTTCTTGGAATGGTGGAAGTGGGACAGCATAGGGGCAGCTTGTGAACCGATGTGTGGAGCTTGTCGCTGTGGGAACTGTCAGCCAGGTGGTAAGGAGATGACACTGGTAGAGGAGAGAGAACTCGAAATTATAAAAGGGTGTCTTACCTATCTAGAGAATGATGCTCACAGCAAGTCTCCTCATTGGCACGCAAAATATCCCTGGACTGAAAATCCAGCTTCCCTTCCCAATAATAGAAGTGGAGTAGAGGCAACATTTTTGAGAACGGAAAAGCAGCTCAAGAGGGAGCCAGAGTGGAAAGTCGCTTATACAGCTCAAATTCATGAAATGGTGGAACGCGGAGCAGCAATCAAGCTCACTGAAGATGCAATTAATTCCTGGAATGGACCAGTATGGTATGTGAGTCACCTGATTGCACCAAATCCTCACTCCGTTACGACTCCAGTGCGCTTGGTATGGAACAGCAGTCAGAAATTTAGAGGAGTAAGTTTGAATGATCTTCTTTTGAAAGGCCCAGATTTTCTTAATCCAATCAGAGCTGTACTTCTGAGGTTTAGGAGAGGAGTGTATGCTGTCCTTGGAGATATCAGGAAGATGTATAACTCTGTATGGCTGGAGGAGAAAGAAATGCATCTACATAGGTTTCTGTGGAGAGATGATCAGAGCGAAAAAATAGGAGAATATGCAATCACCAGAGTTAACATCGGTGATCGACCGGCAGGGTGCATTGCACAGTTGGCCATGCGTGAAACTGCAAAGCTGACTAAGTTTTCTCATCTACATGAAGAGCGCAAAGTCATCGAAGAGGATAGTTATGTGGATGATATTCTGACTTCCCACAATGATCGGAAACAGCTGGACAAAATAACCGAAGGTGTTGAGGAGATCTTAAGAGCTGGAGGGTTTTTCTTGAAGCACTGGATTCGGTCAGAAGAAAGTTGGAAGCCTGGTGATGGTGAGTCAGTAGAGTCAACAGAAGAAGACAGAATTCTAAAACTTCCAAACCAGCTGAGGGATAAAGACAACAAGGCCCTTGGAGTTGGGTATCTGGCAGAAAAGGATACACTTTACATCATGACATCAATTAACTTTTCCAAGCGAAAGAAGAAAATGAGGATAGGACAAAACCTCCTCAAAGAAGAGGTCAGAACCAAGACTCCTAATCCTCTGACCAGAAGAATGCTACTGAGTCAGGTGGCAGGATTGTATGATCCGATTGGCCTGGTCACACCGGTTAAGCAAAAAGGGGCCATCCTTGTACGAAAGGCATTTCAGGAGGCAGGACGTGGAAAGTTGGCCAAAGATACATGGGATGAACCACTGTCAGAAAACCTCAGAGAAGAAGCTATTGAAGTGTTTGAGGAGTATGTTCACCTAAGCAAGGTAACGTTTCCCAGAGGCATAACACCTAGAGGCTGGAAAGGAAAACCGTTGGGAATAACGTTCTCTGATGGAAGCGATAAGACCTATGGAGCTGTAACATATTTCAGGTGGGAAACAGACCAGGGTATTGAAGTGAGGCTAATTGAGTCCAAGGCCAAATTGACTCCTTTGGATCAAAAAGGGGAAGCAGTCAAGGCTGAAATGTGTGGTGCAGTTTATGCAGCAAGACTTAAAAAATATATTGAGAAACATTGCCAAGTGGAAATTGACCAATGGTTCCATTTGGTGGACAGCCAAACAGTGTTGGGAGCTATTCAACGGGCTAGCTATGGCTACCAGTCCTTCTTTGCCAATAGGATTGGAGAGATCCAGAGAACAACGCTAGTTAAGGATTGGTGGTGGATCCCAGGTGACTTAAACATTGCGGATATTATCACAAGGGGAGGTAGTCCAGAAGGCCTAAAACAAGATTCTGCATGGCAGAGAGGGCCTGTGTTCTTGAAATGGCCAGTGGAGGATTGGCCAATTAAGTCAGCTGCTGAGATTGCAACTGCTGCAAGAGAAGCTATTAACAGACTTCAGAGGAAAGCATTCTCTGCAGTACTAACCAGAAGTCTGGCTAAGAAAAAGAAAGGCTCCGTCCTCCTGGAGAAAATTAAAGTGGGCGTTCATGAGGGAGGAGGAAATGACCTCATTGCAGATTCAGGCAATTCTGCAAGTCAGAAGGAAAAGGCTAAGATTGCTCCATCTGGAAGGATATATGACTGCATAGTAGCAAGTAAGTTACTTGAAGTTGAAAGATTCAGCAAATTGTCCAGACTGATCAGAGTTACTGCTTGGGTGCGTCGAGCTGTGAAGAAGTGGCTGAAGATAAGAACTAAGACCTTGGGTTCATCAAAGTGGGAGGTAAAGTCTTTGGAAGAAAGTGTCAACGAAGCTATCTTGACGGTAAGAGAACAGGAGGATGCCCTTGAAGATCTCTTTCTAGCAGCCCAAGAGAATGTGATTTTTTCTGATACTACCCTCAGTAGGTTGGCAGTGTACAAGGATGAAAATTCTGGACTGTTTGTTTGTGGAGGAAGAATTCAAATCTTCAATGAGGATAAGACTGCAGTTCCAATCTTACCATATAATGCATATGTATCTACACTTCTGGCTCAGGAAGCTCATCAAGTAAACCATGAAGGAGTGGCTGGAACTTTGTTGAGAATGAGAAGAAAAGCTTGGATTATAAAAGGCCGCAGACTAGCTAAGAAATCCGTAGACTGCTGTGTGACCTGCAAGAAGGCAAGGTCGAAGCAATGCCAACAGATTATGGGAGACCTTCCACCAGAGCGGTCAGAACCAGCTGGACCATTTGAATTCACAACCCTGGATTTGTTTGGACCTTATTGGGTAAAAGATGAAATAAAGATGAGGGTGAGACTCAAAGTTTGGGGAGTTGTGTTCTGTTGTATGGCATCAAGGGCTATCCATACTGATATTGTCAGTGACCAATCAACAGAAGGATTTCTGCTGGCATACCAAAGATTCACAGCTTTAAGAGGACATCCTAGGAAACTGTGGTCAGACTCAGGATCAAATTTTATCGGGGCCAAGCCTGTTCTTGAGGATCTTCATAAGTTCCTAGAGCGACAAGACCGAGAAAAGTTAGGAATTGAAGCAGCCAAGAATGGCACGGAATGGTCTTGGAAAATTCACCCAGCAGGTTCCCCTCACCGGAATGGTGCAGCAGAAGCGGCTGTCCGTTTAGTTAAGCGGGCCCTACTGAATCTAGGCTGTAACAAAGTTATGTCATGGGGGGAATTTCAAACTTTTCTTTACACGGCAAGCAATCTGGTCAATGAAAGACCTATTGATGCCAGGACACAAAGTCGAGAAGACTGTGTGGAATATGTAAGTCCAAACTCTCTTCTCCTGGGTCGTACTGGGAGAAAGGGGGATCAAGGAAGTTTTGAGTTTGAAGGCTATCCATACAGAAGGCTAAGAATCATCCAGGAAGAAGTCAACAAATTCTGGAGAAGTTGGTGTCAGCTGGCAGGTCCTAACCTCTTTGTAAGAAACAAGTGGCATACTAAAGAGCGGAACGTTGCCGTGGGAGATGTGGTATGGGTGGCTGACCAGAATGCTCTAAGAGGTCAGTACAAGATGTCCAGAGTCGTCGATATAAATGCAGACAAGAAAGGAACCGTGAGAGATGTAATGGTCAGAGTATTCCCCAGCTATCCTGTCTCGATTGTTAAACCAAACCAAGCAGAAACCGGCAAGAATGTCAAACCAACAAAAAAGCATTGTGACAAAATTCCAGCTACGATTCTGCGTAGGGATGTGAGACGTTTGGTAGTTCTGATTCCCATTGAAGAACAGTAAAGACATTTCAGCTAAGAAGTGTGTGTGACCTCCTTCGGTCAGTTGACCAGGAGCTCAAGTGGGAGGTGTTAAGTTGAATTTGAGAGAAAGAAAAAAAAGGAAAAAAAAGAGACATGGTTAAAAAGTATAAATTCATCATTGGTAAAGAAGATTTAAGATCAAAATGAGTGCAGCCTATTGGTTGGGAGCACATGGTGCAACCTGGGAGAATCAAGGTAGCTGATTGGTCATTGAAACTCCACATCTCCAAACTCCACCAGGTGTGTGTGATTACTGGGAGCAAGAGGGAACTTTGTTTGCAGTAAATGTGCTTCTCCTACTGAATTTGGTGGGTTTTGGTGTTCAAAATACCAAAGGAGAAAGACTGTTGAAAAGCCACAATGTTTCATCAACTTTGAGATGCAACTGGTAGGACAAAGACTTATTTTTATTTAATGACTACATATTTTGTGTATGTTTGAAAGGTGTTTAATGCTAGTAGCTTAGCATTTTACTTTCTAACTGCATAACAAGCTTCTTTATTTACATTGCTGTTGAGTTGCTGTGTAAATTGTGAATGTTTGACAATGGTGTTTGTACTTTTGTTGCACTTTGTAGTGACTCGTATCACATATCTGTTTCTGTGTAGGTTATTAAGCTAACCTTCTGGAATTATCATTGAGACAAGTACAAAAGAAGATCTAGTCAATGATGAGAGATTTTCAATAAACTGCTTCTATGATGAAGAACCAGATGGTTTGAGTTATTCCATGCACCTTCAGAGTTGATTGAGGCCTTTTTCAAGTTTGGGCAGACATTGAGGCAAAGAAAAACCCAGATAACTTGACATGCATATCCTCGGATTCGACAGGACGCAGGGAATCGATAGATACCAATTTTATGATTTTGTGACAAACTGTTCACAAGTGACAGCTTCTGATCCAAGTCTGGGTCAACCTTGTTCATTTTGTGACACCATAACTTTTGAAGAAAAATTCATAAAAAAAATCGGGAACAGTACTTTTATGCGGCTCAGTCCGAAGATCATTTGAGTGCATATTTGGAGAAAATTGGACAAAATTTGAAGGAGGAGTAGCGAAAAAAACTGAGAACTGTACATTTCAAAATGGCAACTACTGTAATGGGTGGGGACTTAATGTAAGGTATTGGTTGTGATTAGCATGATGAGTGGAATAAGGTGTATTGAGTGAGTGTGTGAGTGTGAGCCATTGAGTGTGTCCAACATGTTGTGTGTCCATATTATGAATATGTCTTAGTGAGTTAGGAATCCTCTTGACTTTTAAGGTGTCTCAGACTTAGGTGCTACTTTTAGGGCTAAAATGCTTCTAGAATTACTCTTTTATATATATATATATATATATATACAGTATATATATATATATATATATACAGTATATATATATATATATATATATATATATATATATATATATATATATATATATATATATATATATATATATATATATATAGTCTAAAGTTATGAGTGACACATTATTTTAAGGAGTTGCTCCTAAATTCACCAGTTAGGAGGTAGTTTTAGCCTTAAAATTATTTATGAATACAGCCACAGATGCTACTTTTTTGGAAAAAACAAAAACAAACAAACAAAAAAAGTCTACTGCATTTAAAATGTATGGTAGTCTATGGCAATTTTATTTTTTATTGCACTGTTCTATAATGCATCACATTTGCTCAAGTGTGTTATGTCCATATCAAATAATTAAATAAATAAAAAGTAGGGATCCAATTGGCACTATTGCATATATGATGTTTCTTAGCAAACATAACTATTTTGAACAGGTTTAAAATGTTTTGTATTTCAGTTTTCAAAGTACAATAAGCAAAACTGTTTGCTTTAGTAAAAATAAAATGAGCAGCAAATCAGCATATTGAAATGAATTAAAAAACCATATGACATTCAATTTTACATTACAAGAATGAACAAAATATTGTAGTATAAATAAGGGACAGTTTTGCACTTACTTTAAATCAATTTAATGTCAAGTTTATTTGTAAAAAGCAAATAATTTTCTTCCATGAAATCATTTTAATTTTGAATATTTACAAATGTGTAAAAAAAAAAAAAAAAAAAGTAGATACATAAATAATTATACCAACAATGGTAATCCCACATACCTGCAAAGGTAAATACAAAGGGAAAAAAATACCAACAATGGTAAATCAGAAATACCAGCAAAGGTAATGAAAGTAGAACATCAAAATACCAACAATGGTAAATCACAAATTCTGGCAAAGGTAATGAAAGTGTAAGAAAAATATATAACAACAGTACATAAATACTTGACAAAATTATTAAGTCAAAAAAAAAAAAAAAACATTTTCATGCAGTGGAAAAAAAAATCATTTCTTTTTGTTCAATTGTGTGCCTACACATCTAATTTTTTTGTTGGCACGTTTTGAGTCTTGTACATGTGGTGTGTGGGATGGTGGCTCTGTGTTGGATGGTGGCTCTGTGTCAATTTGTGTGTCTTCAATAGCATAAGGAGATGTATCAGTTGGTGTAGTGTGTGGTGGTGTATTATTTTTGAAGTAAGTTTTGATCAAAGTCTTTATCTTCAAAGGATGGTGTTGATGGTCCAGCTCTTTCGTCATCAGTCATTGTAGTGGTCTTGGTGTCTTGTGTTTCAATTTTCATGATAAACTCATTGTGTGTTGTGACTTATTTCTGGTAGGTCAAGTAGAGAATCAACAATATCATCATCAGATCTGCTGCGTTTCAAATCAATAAGCGTGCTAATAATGTTATTTCCAATTTTTGCCGTAAAAATTTTGCCAGATGTAGATTTCATGGTAAGTTTTCCATATGTTTTCATTTGGATTGCAGTTGATTTGAATTGAGTTTGACATTTTTCACACAGTATTTTTGAGCTGGATAGTGACATAGTAACAAGATGTTTTAATGGACAGATATATAGTAGGTAGACAACCAGAATGTGGTTTTTACCGCCGCCGGTTTGCCGCGGCGGTAAAAGTTGAGGTGTAGTTGCTGCCTTTGGCCGCTAAGAGGCGCAACAATCACAGACTTTGAAAAGTGTCCGTTTTTTGTGTAATCTTCAACTGCGCCGTGGCTCTTTCAGAGCGATTGAAAGATGGTAACAGATTAATTCAAGTGAAACGTAGTTAAATTAATTAATTAATCACAATACTGAAATTAAATTGAAAAAATAATGAAACTTTAAAACATTGCAGTCAAAACATATTAGGCTACATCAATGAGGCTTTACAATTGTATAAGACGACAGCGCATTAGAAGTCCAGCGATAGCTGTGTGGTTAACGCATCATCCTCAACCTCATATACCTCCAAACGACGCAAGATCGAACCTCGTTACATGCTCTTGGCCGACAGCTTTTATGTTTATCCTACCGTTCTTGAAGCTTAAATAGGTAGCTTTTGCAATCCGTTCCCTTAATTTATAAACTGTAGGCTACTCACGGATTCTTAAACTGTTCCCTCGGTTTAACAATTCGTGCCCACGGATTAATAAACCGTAGCCACGAGTTCCTAATCCCTGCTCTCAGATTTGTAAACCGTGCCCTAAGTTTTAGAAATATGTACCCACAAATTCATAAACCGTGCCCACGCTTTCGCAATCCGTAGGCTACTCACGGGTGTGTAATCCGGACTCGGATTTGTGGCTCGTCCCCGAGAATGTGCCGCATGATTCAACCAGGCCTCCTGTTTAGATGCGGGATGCATTGTTTTTAAAAGGACTTCACTTACAAAAAAATAAATAAATATAGCCTAAAACAAACACAAAGTTATAGGTCTATAAAAATAAAACATTCACAAATTGTTTTACATATTCTCCTGTCTTAAGTGAACTCATTTAAAGTTATAAACGCAAATAATAGGCCTAATAATAATATGCTATTATTATTACATTTAGGCTACATATTTAGATATAAGACGCTTTTATAAAAAAAAAAGAAACAAAGCAATTCGTCAAATCATAATAGGCCTACTGGTTATACAATAATAAAACAGGGCTGAGATTATCACAAATAGGCCTAAACACAAGATTTTGACGAATAGGCTGACTTTTTGCCTTTATTAAACATTTAAAATATTCGCAAATTAATATGATAAAAAAAATAGATTTTGCTTTCTAAAAACTATATTTTGCCTGCAGTGCTAAATGAGAAGAGCATGTGAGAGATGATTTATAGGTGATTTATAGGCTTGTGTCTGAAAAATAACGATCGACGTTTTCTTGTTATTGTGAGTTTACACAAATAAAAGTAGTAGCAAATAATGTATTATGTATTATGTATTTTTTTTTCCATATGACCAGAAATGCTAGATTATTTTAAATTGTTCCACTGTTGATAGGAACATGCAAGTGTTTGCGGCCGCGGCAGTGACATGCACACAAACAGTTGGATATACGTTAAAACCTGTGTTTGTTAGAATCGTAGCCTATTATTATTGTCTAAGACTGACATTTGACGAATTGCTTTGTTCTTTTTTGTGGATAAAAGCATCTTCTAAATAGGCCTGTAGCCTAAATGCATTTTTATTTGCATTACTACTATGAATGAGTTCACGACAGTAATATATTTAACATAAAATAATTTATAACTTATAACCAAACCTTTTACAGTTTTTGAACAGTGTTATTATTATTATTATTATTATTATTATTATTTTCGCCTATTATAGTACTGAGCTTTTTCCTCTAAAAATTTAAAGATAAAAGTATCCTAAATGTATTTATTTTTTTAAATGCAAGAAATTATCCATTTTAAAAAAGGATTTTAAAAACAATGCAATGCATCCCGCATCTAAACAGGAGGCCTAGTTGAATCATGCGGCACACTCTGGGGGACGAGCCACAAACCCGTGAGTCCGGATTACAAACCCATACGGATTGCGAAAGCGTGGGCACGGTTTATGAATTTGTGGGTACAGATTGCAAAAACTGAGGGCACGGTTTACAAATCTGAGAGCACGGATTAGGAACTCGTGGGTACGATTTATTAATCTGTTGTGATAAAGTGCAGTTATGTTTCTAACGTTAGTGTTTTTGGAGCAACTGAATGCCTTCAAACAAAAGCTACCGAGGAATCGTCAAGAAAAGTAAAGGCCAGTTTTAAAGTTTTACAAAAAATAAACCATGTTCAATTTGTAGCCTATATTGTTCTTGAATTGTTCAAAGAAAAAAAAGACATACTAAAAACGCCAGCTTAATCTCAGGAGCTGCTTTGATTACGCTCATGGCGTTTAAAAAAACGCGGCGCTCCCATTGAAAACAATTGAAAACACGCCAGGCGTGTGGAAAAACACTTTGGTGGACACACGGGCTTTCAAGTGGGGGAGGGCGCATATTTGCATTTGAATGTTGTGTTACATTCTAACATTTAACGTGTGACGCACACACACAACTGCACATGCACACACACAGGGCTTACATTCTGTTTGATTGTGTTATTGTTGCAAACATGCTGCTCTAAACTAAACTAGTGTTATCTGTCTGTCAGCAGCAAAGATAAAGTTGATGATGCTGACTCGCCTTCACAGTGAACGCGCATAGGCCTAAACGCATTCGAATTAGCCTACTTACGCAGAGAGTTGCCAATTTATTTTCGTTTTTAAATGTTTTGTTTAAAAGTAGACATTTAAAGCTTTCTAGTTCATATCGCGCCTCTGTGTCCTGATTATATTGTCCGATATTTACTTCTAATGTGTTAATCCAGTCAATTTGTTGATGAAACATTTATTACAATGAAGATAGAATTTATCTGAAACGAAATTTACAAGCTTTCTACAAAACAAAACTTAATTGGTGGTCAAAATCATGTCTGACCCACTCAAATATTTTCCGATATATTGGGTAGCTTTTGATCCTATCTTACTCATCTCATGCGGTTCACTTTTTATATAGCCTCAACATAGACGAAATAATAAAAATAAGTAACATAATATTATTAAACATAAATGTGAAACGTAGCCTATGTTTTTTTGTTTTTTTTTTACTTATATTTAAGCGTCACGCCGCTCCGCTCCTATTGTGAGTGTAAGCCTACTTTACACGAAAACGTACACCTTTTACAGTTTAAAAGATGATTTTATTTTAGCTGTTATGAGAAAAATAAATTCAAGTGAACACCGCCGCGTTTGTCGAACACAATTAATGCCAGAATAAAACCTAATTTTAGAATAGGCCTACACTGGGCGTGGTGTGTCAAAAAAAATACTCAATTATAAACTTCAATATTTCAATATTTCGTTCAAAACCACCTCAAAACAATTCGTGACATTTTAAAAAGCCGTGAATCAATGTATTAAGGCCACTGAAACTGAAACTGAATCTCTCAAATACAGGAGCAGAAGCGCTGGTTCAGATTTTATTATTTGTTGTTTAAACATGCGTGTTGCATATTTAAAAATAAATAAATAAATATATTTGATATGGTCTAGGCTAATTATAACATTGATTACTGTGGAGGGGGGGGGGTGTTTTTTTTAATTCTACATGGAACCCCATTAAGTTTTATTTTCTATATTTTTTTTTTTTTGCATAACTGCTTTTGAAGATGTAAATTCAGTCAATCTGTTGGAAGAGATTTGTTCCTTAGTTTAAAATAGAAATGCATGGTCATTTTATTTTATAAATATAAGCAAAAAACCTAAATGGTGTAACAGAGTTTTAGAACAAATCTTTCTGCATTAATAGCCTAAATATAAAATATAACTATAGTAATCCATGTTTGAGCAAGCTTCGAACCCATGTGTTTGTAATGGTAAAACCGTAGGCCTATGCTCTACCACTCAGCCATGTGTTCGGTCTAATGAATGATAAATAAATTCAAGTCACCACCGCCGCGTTTGTCGAACAATAGGCTATTAAGGCCACTGAAACTGAAACGCGCGCTGCATGTTATCTGTCAATACAGGCGCAGAAGCGCTGGTTCAGATTTTATTAGGCTATTTGTTGTTTAAACGTGCGTGTTGCATATTTAAAAATATATATACACATATTTGATATTGTCTATTTAGGCGATTTGTAGCATTGATTACTGTGGAGGGGGAAATACCCCACCGGCAAATCGCAACTTGCTTAGCTTGGTTATGTTTTTTTTTTTTTTTTTTAATCTACATGGAATTTTTTTTATCATAACTGCTTTTGAAGATGTAAATTAAGTCAATCTGTTGGAAGAGATTTGTTCCTTAATGTAAAATAGAAATGCAAGGTAATTTTAATACATGTTTATGCGGGATTCGAAACAGTGTCATCAAAACAATTGTACCAATGTTCTACCACTCGACCACGACTTTTCTCACTGAAGAAAGCCCAGAAGTTCGGTTGTTCAGCAGTCAGTGTGATCACGCGAGAGAAGCGCTCTTCAGTCTTCGCATTCCTCAATAGCGTCATTGAAAGCAGCACTTTATTTTCGCTGACTGCCAGATAGGCCTATTTTAACTTTTGATTAATAAACTGTTCTTCTATAGCCTAAAAGTTTCTATTCTAGTTAAAGCTATATTCTATTTAAAATGTAGGCTACTTTTACATAATTACGTTTTGCTTTCGCTAAATGTCCCTTTGCGCCACCTGGTGGTCATTTCGCCACAGACTTTGAAATACGGCTGGTTTATTTTTGCCGCGGTAGATTTACCACGGCACTTGCCGCGGCGGTAAACAACATTCTGGTTGTCCACCTACTGTATACATGTTCCCATATACATATTTTTTTGTAATGTCACAAGTAATATTCTCAGGGTTTACTGGGTTTTACATGATTATTTTTGTATTGGTGGTGGAATACTAAAAAATAAACATTGTCATGTATTTATCTGTCTTCTTCTCTCACCGATTCCTGATGGTTAGAGGACAGTTACTTGAGTCGTCCCCTGTCGTTTCAAGGAATAGTACAACGGAAAGCGCGTCAAGTATAAACGCCTCGACCATTTGGAGTGGTGCACGCGCTGTTTGTGGAGACTCGCGTTGCCTTGTTTACTTTCGCCTGCCTCCGCAGCGCGAGTCTTATTTATAATTTTTAATCGTTTCATCCACCTATATCTGCTCTAAACCAGTGTTTCCCAACCCTGTTCCTGGCGGCACACCAACACTGCGTGTTTTCTTTGTCTCCCTAATCAAACACACCCGATTCAACCCATCAGCTCATTAACCCACCTGATTATGAGCTGATGGGTTGAATCAGGTGTGTTTGATAAGGGAGACAAAGAATACACGCAGTGTTGGTGTGCCGCCAGGAACAGGGTTGGGAAACTCTGCTCTAAACAATGCGTGCCGCCATGACGACGACTCCGGTTGCGAGCGGGTCAAGAGCGTTGCGCCGCTCGCAACCGGAGTCTTGACCCACTCGCAACCGGAGTCGTCGTCATGGCGTTGTTTAGAGCAGATATCTATAGGTGGATAAACAAGGTTTCTGTCTCATTGCGGGTTCAGATACACTGAAATACGTCCACACCACAGACATGTTGCTTCAGACAAGCACGTGCAGGTCGCGGTTTCTGTTTGCGTCATCACAACATTTCGGCCGAAAACCGAAAATGCACTTTTGGGCCATTTTCGGCCGAAAATTTTCAGCGGCCGAATATTCGGTGCATCCCTAAATTTGATTGTCAATTTATAACAAGTACAAGAATATATTAACTTCTTCAATGTTTAACAAAAACCATCTAGTGCAAAAATCAATTTGATTGTCGATTAACAAGTACGTACAAACAAAAATTTTTTAACTTCCTCAAAAAAATATATCCATAAATAAAAGACTGGCCTTACCAGCACTGTGTAGAGGAGAGGTAAATTGTTAAAAAGTAAAACACAGTGCAGAGGAGAGGTAGGTTGTTGAAATGAGTTAAAGCAGATACAGAAGACTCAAAGTAAAATATAGCTGCGAGCAGCGATTGCGGGCCCAAGCCGGTGGGTCGCAACCCCTTGGTGCCTTAAGGGTTATTCTGCATGACGTGCAGAAATGTAACCCCCACTTTGTCGAAAAGAAGTGTGCTGAAGAGCTTGCATCAGTGAGGGTTCTGCTGGGCCTGTAATTGCTGCTCATAGCTATATATATATATATATATATATACACAGACTCATACATATATATATATATATATATATATATATATATATATATATATATATATATACACAGAGAATATTATTTGCTCTTTGATTAGAATGTTACCTTGAAAATCAATCATTTTAATTAAATCTCAACCAACAGAGAAATCCCCCTGCCCTCCCCTAACGTTTTAATTTATTCAGGTTTAATTACCAATGCAATCTTAATTTTATTTTAAAGCAAAGTATACATTTAAAAGCTGTAGGTGCATATTTTGTCATTTAAAAAATATAAAATTGTTATGTAAAAAGACAAGGACTTTATCTTTTAATGCAGAAAAAAATCACACAGCATAGCATACGATATAATATCTTAAGAGTAAGTACATCATTACAAATTAAGATAGTACATTTATTTATATATTTTGTAGTAGCCAATATAACAAGCAAGTACACTGCAGGGAATCGAACCCCACCCAAGTGGTTATCCTGGAGTACCATTACCAGTGTGTTTTTGCTTTTTGTTATTGTTTTGGCTATAAGGAAAAGCAAAAACTTGTATTAGCAACAGCATAGTGTAATTATGTTGATCTGGGTAGCATGAGATTAAACGGAAAAATTAAGTATAGTATGTGTTTTATGTGATTTTTTTGTTGAAATGTCAACATTTTTTACGACGGTTTTTGAAATCACAATATTGCAATAACAGTTATGTGTTGTTTGTAATAATTTTGTATATTCAGTATATTTACAGATAAATTAATTCAAATTTAATATAACCATAAATGTGTATTTGAATGTATTTGTCTTGTAAAAACTCGTTCAATATTTAATCAGTAAGCTATAACAAACTGTGGGTATTGGCATTTATTTATGGTGTAATATTGTGAAATGGTCTGAATTTGTTAGATTTACATATTAAGTATAACTGTATAGATAATGTTGTGTTATTCACATGCTGTTGCAATGCAAGAAAAACAAAACCTTTTTTGTTAAAATATGTGTGAATAGAAAAATAAAAATGAATGCACTTGTTTAGCAATGGTTAATTTTACATACTTGTAGAAATTGAATAATGAAAAATGGTGTAGAATTTTTTAAAAGTATTTAATTCATATGTATATTTTAAAACTTTAAAAGGTACACGTAAATGTATAAAAGTAAATTAGGGACAGCATAATTAAGGTATAATAACATATGAATGTAATTAAGTAAGACATTATTTGTATTTATCTGAACTGTGTATCGCACAAAGGAATAAAATACCAAACACTGCAATTAATTATGCACATTAACAAAACACAGATCAGAACTGTGTGTTTCTGTAAATTTAATACTGGGAGGTTTGTTCAGCACACTCTCCCTGTATATAGTAGCACACTAAATAACGCACAGAGAATTAAAATACCAAAACAGTTCAATTAATCACGCATAATAACAAAACACAGATCAGAACTGTGTTTCTGTAAATTTAATGCTGGGAGGTTTGTTCAGCACACTCTCTCTGTATATAGTAGCACACTAAATAACGCACAGAGAATTAAAATACCAAAACAGTTCAATTAATCATGCATAATAACAAAACACAGATCAGAACTGTGTGTTTCTGTAAATTTAATACTGGGAGGTTTGTTCAGCACACTCTCCCTGTATATAGTAGCACACTAAATAACGCACAGATAATTAAAATACCAAAACAGTTCAATTAATCACGCATAATAACAAAACACAGATCAGAACTGTGTGTTTCTGTAAATTTAATACTGGGAGGTTTGTTCAGCACACTCTCCCTGTATATAGTAGCACACTAAATAACGCACAGAGAATTAAAATACCAAAACAGTTCAATTAATCACGTATAATAATAAAACACAGATCAGAACTGTGTGGTTGTGTAAATCTAATACTGGGTGGTTTGTTCAGCACTCACCCAGTGTTTGTAGCACACTCTGTCTCGCACATAGGAATAAAATACCAACAAAAAAACGTCAATTAATTACGCACAGACTAGAACAGCTAAACTGTGTGGTTTAACAAGGATCCAAAAGATAGAGTTAAGCTCTGTTCTGGGGGTCCCTATTTCCTTTACCATGTAATCAGATCTGTACATAATCGTATTTACCATATCAAGGTTTTACTACTGATTGGTGTGTGTAAACGTAAGATATTATCTATAAGCTATACCTATGGAACAAGTTGTTCAACACTTTTAAACATGTAACTGTTGAAATGAACACAAAACTCCTTCGTGTGTGCTAAAGTAAACTGGCACAACACTTGTGTGCACAGAAAAGTTGTTAATATTCTTCACGTACACATGGTCAATTAAGGTTCCGTTTTCAGATGTTGGCTTTTCAACAAGTTGGACAAAGCCATGATCTGACATGAAAGAGCACAGGGAATTTGATTTCAATGCATCATTATTAAAGTCTCCCATAAGTATGATTTTATTGCAAAGTGAAGTCATTAAATTAATCAATTTACCTATATTATCTTTGAAAATGGATAAAGGATATGTTTGTGGCCTATAGACAACTCCGAGTAATATGTCAATTTCAGTGAAGTGTGTGAGCATGCACTCCAAGTTAAGATTTGGGAATGTTAAAGTAGTGTTTTCCACACCACATGCTGTATATAACCCAACTCCACCATGTTGTTGAGCTTTCAAATCATTGAAAAGAGGACTATTGTTTGTGTATGCAGCTGATCGAGAAAGATTAACAAAGTTATAATTGTCTAAGTGCACATTGTCTGACTGATAGAAAGCAGGCAACCAAGTTTCAGTTAAAGCTATACACGTGGGTTGCAACTGTTGAACAGAAACCATCAAATCTTGTTTATGGCAATGCAAACTCTGTACATTTAACAAAAACACAGAAAAAGAGGTATTTGGAATAGTATAATCTAAATCATTATGTGTCATAAAAGACGACATTTCATTAATTGCCTCAAACACTTTTTCATTACAATAAATACTTTTTTCTTTGAAGTCTTTTATCGTCAAACCAGACAAAGTTCTTACACGACTTAATGCTACATAAGCCTGTCCTGCAGTGAAAACTCTTTTTAAACTAACAACAGCACTATCAACAGTTAAACCCTGAACTTTATGAACTGTGCACACCCAAGCTAATTTTAAAGGAAATTGTCGACGAAGTCCACCTTTCGTACAAACGGTTTCTTCTTCTACATATATTGGTGTAGATTGAACCTCTCTTGTTGGTTCAGTCAAACACTGCTTACGTCTTTTCATCCCCACATTAATATCATCAAAACAAACGTGAATAGCTTCAGGTAATTTATTTTTATCTGAACGTGCAATATGTGTAACTGTGCCACAGACAGAATTTACTAATCCATCATTGATATCAATATTTTTAATCAACATGACGCGTGCATTTATTCCTAAAAGCAACTTTGCTGCCAAGTTAGTATTATGAAGTTTTACATGATGTCTAACAAGTAATTCTAATTTACCAGTCTGCTTGCTACGTGCAAAATCTTCAGCCTCTATAGTTTCAATATCATTGCAGATTTTAATTAATTGCTCTAGGTTGTGCTCATGGACTTCATTATTAGTAGAAAATATATGTAAAGAGTCGTTATTTTCATCATTATCACAACTTGATAATATTTCCAAATATTCTTTTTTTAGTGGACATTTCCTGTTTCGCCTTCTTAGTCGATTTAATAATTCAGCAAAGGTGCTGTCTTGTTGTCTAACAACCTGTGTCAATTCTACAACACTAAAATAATTCGTCCATAAATCGATTCCTGGCACATCTACAAAGAGCGGTTTACCCTTCACGGGAGGTAATTGGAAGAAATCGCCTACAGCTATGACAGCAACATTACCAAAAATAGAAAAATCTCCAGTTTGCTTAATTTGTCTCAATCGTCCATGCATATATGTTAGCAGTTTATGGTCTACCATTGATATTTCATCTATAATTAATATTTGAAGGCTGTGGAATTTTGTGCGTAAAGAATTTAGCTTGTCTTCGCTTAAAGGGGTGTACGGCAACTTCACATTTGTGTTAATACAAAAGGTTGTATGAATTGTTGAAGTTTTTAGTTGGTATGCTGAGCATTTAGCTGATTGTTACATGCTAAATCTGGAATGCTCTCATGTCCCTCTATTTCCTGATCTGTTTCCAGTCTTACTTGTTTACACTCAAAACGTTCTAATTGCTGTTCAGGACAAAGTGCACACCATGCATTTTCTAACACGTCCTCATTATGAACAGTGTTTTGTGCAGTGTCCAGCACATCTGCATCCTTTTCAAATAATGCTCTGTGTGTATTTACAACATGTTGTACTGATTGTGCTGAACCGTCGCTAAAAGACACTTCACCTTCCCTATAAAAATTTTCATAATTATTATATCCTGCTGGTTTCAGTTGACTATCTGTACGGTATGGAAGAAACAATTGTAGTAAACTTTGATAAAACTTTTCAGGATTTTTTGTGACAGAGAATCGGGCAAAACGGACAATAGCAGGTTGAGTGCGTGTTCTCTTCACAATGAAACCTAAGTTGTTTTGCAACATGATTTTATTGGAACCCGACTGACTTTCGTACACTATTCGGTACTCTGACGCAAATGTGGCTAAGCACATATCATTAAAAATGTTCTGATTTGGTCTATTTTTGTAACGATCAACAAAACTTGTCATCCACATCTCTTCACTATTCAGATTTTGAGATTTCAACTTGTTTTGTATAACGCTAAGTGGCAAACTCATACGAACAGTATCGTCACCTGTAGGAATAAACGGAACCTTCCTTGAACACTCTTTTAAGTGCATATTGGTTAATCTATAAACTGCTTCCTGTGCACTAACCTCTCGATTGTGTAAATACACAGTCCCTAATTTTTTCAAAGCTTGTTATGCATCCACATTACCCTGCGTTGTTGATTCTCGTTGGGCATTAGCTAACAACAAACCCATTTCTCTTTCAGATTTTGAAATGTAGGAAATGATATAAACAATGCAGGCATAAGCATCTGTGACATATTGAATGTCCATATTAGCGTTCCAGCACTGAAGGCTAAAATTATTATACTGATTAACCCACACTTCATTTAATTGTCGTTTTAAGACAATGTGTGTAGTATTATTTATGCTCTTATATGCCATCTCAAACAATTCCTGATTTATACCAATACTAGTAAACAAAGTTTGTAAAGAATCTATCTTCTCTTCTAAAACAGCTGTCTTAACTGCTGTCATTATGCCACGAGCATATTCTAAATTGACGTTATCATTTATAGTTCCAGTTTTAGTTTTGTGTTGACAAGTATTTGTACTATCACCATTATTGGGCATGTCTACCTCAGAGTCATCTACTTTTCTTCGACAAATGAACGTCTTCATTGATGGTGGCTTTGGAAAGTTAAAACGACAGACTGTGTTTTTCTTTTTGCACGTTTTAGAATGATGCTTACTGTGACATTGCACCGATGTGACAATACTGTGCAAGTTTTCATTTTCAATGGCCACTTCACAAGTAACATATTTATCTATAAACTCAACAACCTCCTCATCAGAATTTTTATCTATTTGAGGAGCATTTTTGATCCAAAACAAACAATGAACATGGGGAGAACCACATTGTTGAAATTCAACCCTATAAAAATAATCTACAATTTCTCCAATGGGGTGAACTGGTGACATGAGCACCTCTTTCAAAAAACAATGCCATCTAAAATCAAATATGCGAGCTGCAGTAACAGGATTACGACGCAAAAGCTCACATTTGTCTGCCCATTCCAGTTGATCTAAAGTTTCCTGTCTTCCTTCATTTTTTAAAATACTTGACATCAAATTTGTCCATCTCATATCTGCAGATGAAAATGAGCAAAACCAAGTGGGAATGCCTAACTGTCTTACCATA
Organism: Pimephales promelas; assembly: GCF_016745375.1. The sequence goes on from NW_024121743.1 coordinate 1,023,603, forward strand.
GCAAACAAATCTTTTTGCACTCCTTGCCAGAATGATGGAGTGCCGCGGATGGGCTTCAAAAATCTGTACCCTTCATCAAAATTAAGAACTTGCCTCAAGGACTCTGTGTCTTTAAACATGTCATTTGGTATGGATTTACTACAGCCATGCCCTTTCCTAAGAGCAATAGATACACTAGACACTACCTGTTCAACTTCAGACAAATACTGTGCATAAAAAATGTATTCAACATTTTGCGCAAATCTTCCATCTGCATGCAAAATTCTATTATTAAAATAGCGTGAGAGTGTTAATCTCTGTGCCCTTTTGTCGCGATAAATTGAACAACCATGTGGAAATAAAACTGGAAAACATTTTGCTTCGTTTGTTTCATCTGCAAGCATTTTGACTGGATTATTCCCTTCAGCAGGAGCAATGTTCAAGATCCCATCAAAGTACTGATCAAGAACTTCTTGCCCAATATCTACAGGCTGTAAACACGTGTCCATAAACACACAGTGCTGTTGCCTATCATGTAACTCCTCATCAACTTGTAAATTTTCTGCTTCATTTTCTTCAATGTCATTTTTATCATCTTCATTTTGTTGCCTAGTAAACTCATTTAACCAATCATCATTAAAAACTACATCGGAATAAAATTTGTTGGGTTTTTTTTAAGTAACATAATGCTTGTTTAATTTTATTTGTATCTACATACTGATACTTATAATGACCTTTATACGTTAATTTGCGCTTTAACTTTACACAAACGAAAGACCCCACAGCTTCTGTTCTAGGCAAGACATTTGTTGTGTTTTTAACATTAGCTGGTACACAAGTTACAGGACCATGAACTCCATTTTGACCACCTTTTGGCAAAGCCAACATTTCATAAATGGAATATGCAATGAAATCAAATGTTGCTCTAAATTATTATGGC
>NW_024121743.1:1025021-1050634 GCF_016745375.1 Pimephales promelas
CCATACGTGCGATACTGTGAGCAACGAAGTCGTTGAGCTGTGATGCCAGATTTGCTGCATCCATGGTTTGGTCAGATCGTTCTGTAAGGAAATGAAGGAGGATGCAAGATGCAAATAACTCAGTTTAATGATGGGTCAGATATGAAAAAGTTAGACACAGGTCGGGGACAACACTCAGGTGGTAGGTGAAGCAGGGATGAGATGGCGATCAGGTGGTGATGACGTGCTCGAGTGAAACCCAGGGAAGTGGAACATCCAGACGACACGAATACTGACACAATCTGATGAAATCCAGATGAGACACAGACGAGGCACGAGCACAGGAAACACACCGAATGACAACACAACGATCTGACAACAAGAGGGGAGAAAATGCTGGGTATATATAGAACTGAAATGAATGACAGCTGGTGACACTAATCAACACAACGAGTAACCACACCCACACAACAACACTCACACAGACACATCAGCCTGAGACAGCCGATTCATGAACCGTGACACTCATCCACTGTCCAGTAATGCTCTTCAGAATATTATAAAAGAGTTTGAGTTGGTGGAAGAATATAAATAAGAGAATTAGACAGTATACATGGGTTAAAATACTAATGTAACTGGAGAAGATTAGATAGAATATATGTAAGTAAAACAAGTGTGAATAGAGTATCTAATGCTAACATTTTCTCCCATTTGCAACGGTTTTTCAGATCATCATATTGTAACCATGGATTTTAACATTATACTACTTAGCACGCCCAAGGTATTACTGGCATTTCAATACTAAATTATTGCAGGATAGGTCTTTTTGTGAAAAGTTTTGTGATTTTTGGAAATTGTGGAAGTTGAATAAAGGTAATTTTGAAATATAACACAATGGTGGGAGGTGGGGAAAACACAGATAAAGTTTTTTTGTCAAAATTTTTCCTACAATACTACTGTGTGTGTAAAAAGAAAATTGAACAGTTGGAGAAAGAAATTATTGGTATGGAAAATGTGATGGACTATGGAAAATACATACAAACTTTGGGTGTATCAAATGACCTAAGGAACAAGAAAATTGAATTAAGATCCTTCTTAGAGGAAAGAGCGAAGGGCGCTTTAATTCGAGCAAGAATTTCTTCTATCAAGGACATTGACTCTCCCACTTCTTATTTTTTAATCTGGAGCGGAGAGTTGCACAACAAAAGCGCATACTTCACCTGCGTAAGGAAAATGGAGCTTTAACATCTAATCCGACAGAAATGAGGAAAATGGCAATGGATTTTTATGCTGATTTGTATGGACATATTGACTGTGACTCTGAGAACATGGCACAATTATTACAAGGACTTCCAAAGTTGCAACCTGGGACACGAAAGAGCTAGACATGATGATCAGCCTTGATGAACTTTCAGATGCAGTTCACCAACTCTCCACTGGGCGTGCACCAGGAATAGATGGGTTGCCTGCTGAATTTTATAAGACTTTTTGGACCGTTTTAGGTGAAGATTTTATGAAGTTTGTTGCGAATGTTTTGAAAAGGGGGTGTTACCAACTAGTTGTCAGAGGGCTGCTATCTCTCTGTTACCAAAAAGTGGAGATCTGGGTTTTTTAAAAAAACTGGCAGCCTGTTTCCTTGATGTGCTCGGACTATAAAATACTGGGAAAGGTTCTAGCCAATAGGTTAAAAAAATATTTACACATGTGGTCAAAGGAGAGCAAACTTATTGTATTCTGGTCGTACAATCATGGATAATCTGTTTTTAATAAGGGATGTTATGTGTCTATTTATGAAAATTGTAACGTTGAATTTTTGTCCATTGATCAGGAGAAGGCTTTTGATCGGGTGGGTCATGAGTACATTTTTAAAGTTTTAGAATCATTTGGATTTGGGAAAAGTTTTATTTCATGGATTAAATTGTTGTATAAAGGGGCATCAATAATGCTTAAGATGGGGAATGATTTGACTTATCCATTGCAGGTGAAAAGGGGTATTCAACGGGGTGTCCTCTCTCAGGGCAACTCTATAGCCTAGCAATCGAACCCCTGTTAAGCAAATTAAGAAATGGATTGAAGGGTTTCATGATTCCAGGTGATCCAAGGGAGTCGAGATGTTCTGTGTCCGCTTATGCTGATGATGTAACTATTTTTGTTACGGTGAAAGTAGATATGCGAATATTATGTGAGAGTTTACATGTTTACGAAAAAGCGTCTTCAGCCATAGTTAATTGGGGAAAAGTAATGGTTTTATTATGGGTCAGTGGGAAAATGGTGCGCCACCTCCACTTCCCGGGGTTTGCATTGGGGAAGAGAAGGTATAAAAATTCTTGGAGTGTTTTTAGGAGTCGAAAACTATAGAAAAAAGAACTGGAAGGGTTACTGGAGAAGGTGTCTGCTAAGTTGTCTAAATGGAAATGGCTATTACCAGAGCTATCCTACAGGGGTAGAGTTTTGGTTACAAATAACCTGGCCGCCTCCATGTTATGGCACAGACTCAACATTTTAGAGCCGCCGGATGATATTGTTAGAAGTATCCAGAGAAATAAACAATGCAATAAACTGGAATAAATCCTCCATCCTCCCTTTACATAAAACCAAATGGGATGTGGCACCCCATCAATCACCAATACCTATTTGTCAGGATCACATCACTTACTTAGGCATTAAGATTTCCTCCAGACTGTCAGAGTGGTAACGCTCAACTTCACACCACTACTAAAAAAAATAGAAGACGATTTGCTCAGGTGGCTCAACCTCCCAATCTCCATAATCGGCAGGATAGCAGTGTCACGGGGTGGTGCAGAGGGTGCAGGCAGAAGTAGCGGAGGAATCCAGATTAACACAAAGATACGAATTTATTTTAAACATACAGGCAGGAAGACAGGGTTTCACCAAGTAACATCAAACATCGACCGACAAAGACAGACTGAATAAGATGGAACTAAATACACAGAGGAATCAAACTAAACGAGGTGCAAACAGGTGAAAATGATGATGACAGGACGAGGAACAGGTGGCTGATTGGGGAGTGAGTCCGGGAGTAGAAACAAAAGGATCCGGGGAAGTGTAGTGCAGATGACGAGACAGACTGGTGCAGACGGAGGACTGTGACATCACTCCCCCTCCCGGTAGGCGTGACCTCACGCCGTAACATCAACGGGGAGGGGGGGTGGGCGCCCTGGAGGCTGTGGAGGATGTGGTCTGGAGCAGGAAGCCCCCCAGGGCAGAGCAGGATGAGGGCGTGGCCAGGGCGGAGCAGGATGAGGGCGTGGCCAGGGCGGAGCAGGATGAGGGCGTGTCCAGGGCGGAGCAGGATGCGGGCGAGGCCAGGGCGGAGCAGGATGAGGGCGTGGCCAGGGCGGCCATGGCGGTGAGGTCCCTTCGGGCGGCCATGGTGGTGAGGTCCCTTCGGGCGGCCATGGCGGTGAGGACCCTTCAGGCGACCACGGCGGCGAAGACCTTCAGGCGGCCACGGCGGTGAAGACCCTTTAGGCGGCCACGGCGGAACTGAAAGGCCGAAGAAACATGGCGCCAACGAAGTCCTGGCATGCTGAAGCCGCGCCGTAGAGCCACGGGACCGAAGAGGCGACGCGGGGACGGGTGACCGGAGTGACGATGAGGCGAGGGAGGCCGACGGGGAGACCAGAGGAAGGGAGGAGTCCAGGGATGCCGAAGGGGTGGAGGGTGAGGGTGCAGCCCGAATCCCGAAGTCCGTGGCTGGTACTGGGCGTCGAGCAACGAGGACCGACCTGGCGTGGCGCTCGAGCCCAGCGGAACTTCCGGGCAGACGGACTGCGGAGGCGATGAGGGAGTGGCGGGTCTAGGTGAAGGCGGAGGGCTGACAGGGTGAGATGAAGGTGTGGGCTCTGAGGACAGAAGTGTAGACCTGAACTCGGCCTTACTGAAGGGGCTTGAGTGAGCAGAGAGGATGACCAGCAGTGGTGGATGAACAGTCCAAATGTGATGGTTAGGAGGAGGTGGGAGAGGAGGCTGGGAGGGACCATGGTCTCGGGGCTCTGGCTGGACGGTCTCGGGCTCTGGCTGGACGGTTACCGGTGCTGGCTGGACGGTCACCGGTGCTGGCTGGACGGTCACCGGCGTTGGCTGGACGGGGCTGGTCGGAACCAGCGGCGAGGGAAGCTCAGGTTCGGGAGGGCTGGACGGAACCAGCGGGGCGAAAAGTTCGAGTTCATACTTGGGAGGGCTGGACGGAACCAGCGGGCGGAGAGTTCGTGCTCGGGAAGGCTGGACGGAACCAGCGGAGGGGAGAGTTCATACTTGGCAGTGCTGGACGGAACCAGCGGGTGGAGAGCTCGTGCTCGGGAGAGCTGGACGGAACCAGCGGGGCGGAGAGTTCGTGCTCGGGAAGGCTGGACGGAACCAGCGGAGAGGAGAGCTCGTGCTCGGAGAGCTGGACGGAACCAGCGGGGCGGAGAGTTCGTGCTCGGGAGAGCTGAACGGAACCAGCGGAGGAAGCTCGGGCTCGGCAGGGCCGACGGTGAGCGCCGCTTTCGGGGGACGAGCATCAAACGGGGGCGCGAATCGGGTGAGAATCCCCTGGAAAATCACGGCGTCCATGTTGCTTTGCGGTCGGTCGATCTGTCACGGGGTGGTGCAGAGGGTGCAGGCAGAAGTAGCGGGAGGAATCCAGATTAACACAAAGATACGAATTTATTTTAAACATACAGGCAGGAAGACAGGGTTTCACCAAGTAACATCAAACATCGACCGACAAAGACAGACTGAATAAGATGGAACTAAATACACAGAGGAATCAAACTAAACGAGGTGCAAACAGGTGAAAATGATGATGACAGGACGAGGAACAGGTGGCTGATTGGGGAGTGAGTCCGGGAGTAGAAACAAAAGGATCCGGGGAAGTGTAGTGCAGATGACGAGACAGACTGGTGCAGACGGAGGACTGTGACAGACGTGGGGTGGACAGATGTGGCATGCGCTCTGTTGAGAAGAGCATTGAATCTGGGATATGACAAGCAGCTGTTTTTATTGAAAGCTAATGAACTGGATTTTAATCAATTGACTGCTTTCTACCAGTCCATGCTGAAAGTGTGGAACAGGACATTTTCTGTGACCAGAGAGATTTTGCAACCACAGGACTGGATTTTGAGAGAACCCCTATTTCATAACTCTTTGATACAAACAAACATTTTGTCATCGAGCAGTGTGAGGAACTGTCTGATCAGAGCGGGATACACGAAGATTGAACATCTGGGGACGACAATTGGTGGAGGACAGCAGTGTCAATCCAACACAGGACAGGAATACGTTCTCTACATCTCTTGGATTGGATGCTGGATGAAGTGCGCTCAGCGCTGCCTGGAGCCTGTAGAGAAGCATTACGAGCGCCTTCGCAGGGATGGAGCTACAGATTTCCAGCAATACGGGTATCTGCTGCACAGGAAAGGCCAGATGATGAAGATTCTTTGGTGTCCTTTAAGACTCCAGAGCTGGGATTACTTCAGGATATTAGTAAAAAGACACTATACACTGTGTGTGTTAAAATGTCTCATAAAACTGTTTTGAGAAGTGTTAAGACATGGAGGTGGACAGAAGTGTTTGGGCCAGGCTTCAGAGGATGCTGGAGATCTCTGTACAAACCTCCTATTGAGAAACGTACAGCAGATTTACAGTGGAGACTGATGTATGGTATAATAGCTACGAACAGACACGTGGCACACTTGAATCCAGAGATAGGGAAGGAATGTCCTTTTTGTGGAATGGAGGAAACGGTTGATCACTTGTTTATCCAGTGTGAAAGGTTAAGAGGTCTTTTTAATTTTTTAGAAGTTTGTTTTGAAAGCGTGGGTGAAGTTTTTATCAAGTTTTTATTAGTGGTCCTAAGTACAGAGTCAGTGATAAAAGAAAAGTGGTTTTGTTAAATTACCTTGTGGGAACAGCCAAGATGGCAATTTGGAAGACGCGCAAAAACAGGATCTTGGGAACTGGTTCAGTCGATGCAGAGAGAGTTCTGAAGGGGTTGGTGGCTGCTCGAATTAAAATTGAGTTTGCTTATTTCAAATTAGTCAATAATATTATGGAGTTTTCTGCAATATGGACAGTAGGGAGGTTTTTGTGTGAGGTTGGGGAGGAGGAAATGTTGAGTTTAAAGGATTAGTTCACTTTTGAAAAAACTTTTGCTGATAATTTACTCACCCCCATGTCATCCAAGATGTCCATGTCTTTCTTTCCTCAGTCAAAAAGAAATTTAGGTTTTTGATGAAAACATTCCAGGATTTTTCTCCATATAATGGACTTCAATGGAACCGGATGGTTCAAGTATCAAAAGACGGTTAATAACAGTTTCAGATGCAGCTTCAAATGTCTTTAAACGATATCAGACGATGAATAAGGGTCTTATCATGCGAAACGATCGGTTATTTCAAAACTTATTCCAAAAATGTAACTTTTATAAGTACAAATGCTAGCCTTTCTCCATTCTGTGAGGCGCGTTTGCAACGTCACGTATTACGTAATTGTGTTCAAAAGGTCACGGGCGACGTAGCCGAAAGTACAGAGTCAGTGTTTACAAGTTGAACGCATAGGTTGAACGTGCAAACTAACTCAAACGCCGTTTACAAAAAAAGGAATTAAAAGGAAAAACAACGATGTCGGACGATTTTGATTCTGTACTTCCGGCTACGTCGCCCGTGACCTTTTGAACGTAATTACGTATTACGTGACGTTACAAACGCGCCTCAGAGAATTTAGCAAGGCTAGCATTTGTCCTTATAAAAGTTACATTTTTTGAATAAGTTTTGAAATAACCGATCGTTTCGCATGATAAGACCCTTATTCATCGTCTGGTGTCGTTTAAAGACATTTGAAGCTGCATCTGAAACAGCTATTAACCGTCTTTTGATACTTGAACCATCCGGTTCCCATTGAAGTCCATTATATGGAGAAAAATCCTGGAATGTTTTCATCAAAAACCTAAATTTCTTTTCGACTGAGGAAAGAAAGACATGGACATCTTGGATGACATGGGGGTGAGTAAATTATCAGCAAAAGTTTTTTCAAAAGTGAACTAATCCTTTAAAGATGTAATGTTAGGATTGCAATAAGGATTGATTGTATTGTGTTTTAAAATATTTTAATTTATTTATTTGTATTTTTGGAGTTTGATTTCTTGAGGATGTGTTGGAATGACATGATAAATGATAAAATAAATATGTTTTAAGCCTCTCTCTCTCTCTCCGTCTCTCTCTCTCTCTCCCACTCTTACTTTCACTTTTAAAACTCCTGTTTTAAAAGTGTTTGTTCGTTATCTGTTGTACATCCCATGTAACTGTAATAAATGTCTTGAACAGTCCTACGGTGGTCAAAAAACTCTCACAGATAGTCAGTTCAATCAGAAAGGGGTTTACACTTTATTTTGGATATATAAAACTCTGGCACAGATTTCAGTAGAGAGAGACGGATGAGACAGCCACACGAAAAGACCCGCAAGGCACAATGCATCTAAGTTACACTCGGTAAGCTTCACTCTTAACATGGCACACAGTGCTTTAAACTCAACGTGACACCCCAATTCATAAGTTACAGCACACAGTGAACACAAGTCTAGGGCGGAACTTTCCGGTCTCGTTTCCCCGTCCCCCTCCCTGACCCTCTATTCGTTACGCACTCACAACAGTTCATTCATACTGAAAAGATTAAAAAAACTTCCCTCCCTCCGGGTAAAGAAGACCCATCCATATAAGGTAGTTAGTGCAGACTGCCTCCGTAGTCACAGCCGCCGCCAACTGCACGCCGGCAGTGCTTACAGCTCAGGTTTATTCAAGTCCGTTGATTGTTCGCATCATCAGGTCACTTTGAAAGTCTCAATGGGATTTAGGTGCCAGTTTTTTTTAGGTTAGGGTGACAGTCCAATGAGTCTCTGAGGTAACAGTTAATCGGTGACACTCTGATAATTCCCCTCCCCCTCACCCCCCCTCACCCAAGGCAGCTAACTATCTAACTATCTTCATCTCCGGAGGACCTATTGTCCCCGAGAGGCAGCCAAAACATTCTCCACAGGTCACCACCCTCAGAGAGTCCCGCTCGCTTGCCCCACACCCCTTTTAAAGTCCCATTTGTTTCCTTCCACAGGTGAATGTCATCACCACAGTCACGTGGTCGCCCCATGACGACACACTACATAATAGTAATTGTATTTGTAGTCTGCCTTTATTAAATTCATTTATATTCATTGATTAATTCATGTCTCTTGCTCATATCCCAGTCACTAAAATGTACGATCTAGCTGCTTTAAAAGTCTAAAAGTACTTTAACTAATTTTAACAGGCTATCTTTGTGAAAACAGTAAGGTTAGTTCACGGCCAGAAATTTCCTTTCCTGTCTCTGAAAGTATTTCTGTATGAGAATTGATAATGATCTCATGAATAGTTCGCTGGACGAGTAGATCGTCAGATGACAAATTGATTCATAGGGATACCGTCGAAGTAAACATATGTAGACCTAATTGACATATATTAGTATTTAATTATAATTCTTTTTGATTAAATATTGATATACAATTGAGCTAATTGTTACCTGTCTGTAAAACATGGTCTAGACAGTTAATTACAATCAATGCGATGTTATGGTCATTTGTATGCATGCAGATGCAGGTAACATCGCATCCCTTCCTGGGAGATTTAATAACATGTAAGGCTGATCTGTTCCAAACCTGTATAAATAATTATTAATTATCAGTTGATTATTATATGCAAATTCCCCATATCGATCAGGTCATGAGAGTCTTTACATGTCACATAATCTAATGATCTGTTTTATCTAGGATAAAATCCAAGTTGACTTTAGACATAAAAAGACAAATCTTTATTGGCAGCCAACAATGTCATCTGAGACTCATTTGAAATACGTGCTTGTGTAAAATTACATGTTTTGCATAGCTTTCAGAGTGTGTTCAGTTAGTGGTGCAAAAAGCACGTTCAATTTTATCCAAACCAGATGAACATGAATCTGACAACATTTAATTACGTTTGTTGTTGTTGAACATATCACGTCAGTTCGTAAATTAAATATCCAGTGAGTGGCGCTTAAAGGTTAATACAGAAAATAACTTACCACCTACACTAGACCCCACGCTAAACCTAATGGATAAGGTTAGCAAAAGCAAACGTGAGGTGAAACCTTTATTGGAAGTGCAATGCCAGGTTGTAACGGTCACCAGGTGGAGTGCCCTTGAGAGTCACCAGAGGGCACTCCACACCAGATGTTCATGTTTCACCCACAACTACATTTCCCAGAACTCACTGCCCGGACTCATCATCACTGATCACATTCACCTGTACCTCATTCACTGATTGCATTCACTGGTGTCTCATCCTGTTAGTCTGTCTATATATACCTTGTGTTCTCATTTTCTCACCGTGAAGTCTTGTTTTACTGTTGGTTGCAATTCTGAGCATTATCCTCCTGAGTTTGGTGCCTGTGTTTGACCTGTGGATTGTTTATCATTAGTGATGGGCAGATCGAGGCTTCGTGAAGTAATTAAACAGTTGAAGCAAATGTGCTATATTGTTTCGAGGCTTCGAATCAATCCGACACCCGTCTCTAGTGATGGCAAAATGAGGCTTCCTGAACCACTGAGACCTCGCAGCCCATTGCTTCACTCAAAGGTTCATTACTCGAAGCTTCATTCAGTATTGCTCACTAGTGACACCTAGCTACTGTGCAAAGAAATAGCAAACAAATTATTTAATTCTGAAGCGATGACCTGAGCAGACTTATGATGTCCATATGGCATATACCCCCCCTGTCCCGTTTTATTTTATTTTTTCTTCTCACTGTTAATGTCTGTAACCTTTCATTTGCAATAATACAAATACCTGAGCAGACATTTGTCCATTGCCTGGGAATAAAATAAAATATGTATATTCTGTCTGAACTTACTTCTCCAGAGACAACTCTCTCTCTCTCTCTCTCTCTCTCTCTCTCTCTCTCTCTCTCTCTCTCTCACACACACACACACACACACACACACACACACACACACACACACACACACACACACACACACACACAGAGTTAATTAATTATTCATAAATTATTTGGATAGTGACAGTATGAACAATAAAAGTTACACTGTTGAGTGCAGTGCTTATGGTGGAGGGAGTGTAATAAAGTAAAGTGCAACAGAAAAGTGTGGTGTGGTAAAGGTTAAGAATTGTTTCTGGTGATTTTGTGTATTGAACTGTTACTATTTTTGTGCTGTGTTGTGCTTATGGGACTGGGGACGTAGAGGACCGAAGGAAGGATTAGAAATTATTTTTATTGAGGAACAGAATTTTTTCAAGTGTGTTCAGGCTTAGACATTAAATATTATACAGCCATATAGTGAGGATTATTAGCTATATCAAGACAGTAAAATAATAATAAGCTCTTTCTTGCTGGCTCCATTATAAGAAAAAAGGATAAGGTCACAAAAAGCAAACAATTCCAAAAGGGCAATCCAAATCAAAAACCAGTCCAGTCCAAATCCAAAGCAATCAAAATAATCTTATCTAATTAATATAACAATACTATAATATAGCTATAATTAATACTAACAATAAACTATAACTAATCTAACCTAATAATGTAATAATATAAAGCCCTAACACATATATTGCACAATAACGACGATGAAACATCTCTCTAACTCTGACTCCCTGGCGCTACTTCAACTGATTCAATTACTCCTGACAACACCCACAAGGTGGCGCGAGATTCGAACAAACGACACTCAGACCGAACCGATGACGTTTTCACACAAACCGAGGCCTCGTTTGTCATCAGTCACGTGATTTTCACGTTAACAACACAAGCCTCGAATCGCGGCTTCATCTGGCACGCCCCTTTTTGCTCGACACAAGCTCCGACGCCTCGCTTCAAATGTCACATCACTACCCGTCTCCATGGCGACACCTGGAGACCCGTGGATTGTTTATCATTAGTGATGGGCAGCTCGAGGCTTCGTGAAGCAATGAAACAGTTGAAGCAAATGTGCTATATTGTTTCGAGGCTTCGAATCAATCCGACACCCGTCTCCATGGCGACACCTAGTGGTCAATTGCAGGTATTCATCTGAAACAACCTTTACAACGAGCCATTTAAAAATGTGTTGTTGTTTTTTATTATTGTATTTTTTTAATATATGATGCTTGTAACCTCTAGTCTCTTCACATTGCATAATGTTATTTTGGTCATGAAAAAATGAATATTAATAAAACAAATTAAGCCACAATGTCTCACCTTCTTATAGATTTTTAATCAAAAACACGCCTGTTATGAACAGTTACAGTGGCGTAGATCGTAAAGCGTGTAGTTCTTAAAAGAGCAATTGATGCGCTCAGGTTCGAGCCTGGCTTTTGCCGAACATATGTAAAAAGTATAAACTAACATGGTCTCTAGCGTTATATTTTGCCAATGAACTAAAATCGAAACCATTATGGCTTTTTGCCTTCATAAAACAGCACAATACTTTAAGAATAGGCATTCTGTGTGCACTTTGCTCACGCTATGTTTATGTGTGATCTTTCCCGACCGACCTATCAATCAAACCCTGATTCGGCGGAACACTCCACCTGATGAAACACTTAGAAGCTTCATTTAGCCGTAGTCACGCTTCGGATCAGTGTTTCAAATCATCTGCGCTTCTGGATCTCGCAAAGCTTCGGAACGTCTGTTTTGCGCCAGCCATCCCTGTTTATCATTGCTGACCCTTCTCTGCCTGCCCTGACCCTGGACTTTCACTGGACTCTTGATTCTCTCTGCCTGCCTCGACCCTTCGCTTGTATCTGGTTTTTCTCTGCCTTGCCTCCATTGCCGTGTTTGCTGTTGTTGACCCCTGCCTGTTTTGACTACTTTAATAAATGCTGCAAATGGATCCCCTTGTGTCTGCTGCATCGTAACACAGGCGAGCTACCAAGCAAATTTATGTCATTACAGCCAGGTCAAAATGTATTTGTTTATATATCATGCACTAAAAGTAGTTGTAGACCATATCATAGTATTATACAAGGAACCAAGTAAAAGTTTTTATTAACCATAATTTGTGTGAAAAGAAATATAAATTGTTGCAGTTTTACTGTGCAATATTGCAAAAAGGAAGGTAGATGCATGTTTTTCCATGTTGCACAATGCTTTTTGGTTTAGAATTGTACAATTATATATATATATAAAAAAAAAAAAAACTAATTTCTATTAACTAAAGGCCAAACTGCATGCACATAGTGGGAAATCATTGAAGACAATGAGTTCAAATACTGCATTTCTCTTCCTCTCTCTCTCTCTCTCTCTCTCTCTCTCTCTCTCTCTCTCTCTCTCTCTCTCTTTCTCTCTCTCTCTCTCTTCAGAGCATTTGTATTTACAGGTATGTGTGTCTCTCCATCTCTGTTTGTATGGTAGTTATGTGGCTAAGAAGTTCAGGCTAATGGAAAGCTTTTTACAGAGCTAAAAACAGCATGCAAAAAAAACAGAGGTAAAGGAGAAATTCCGAGAGTCCAGATGAGATGAAATATTGCAACGTGATCTCGAGAATATGTATGTATTTGTACGTAAAGTGAGAAGAGAGTCTCCGATAATAATCAGCAAAATCATTTGTACACATCAATGTGCAATCAAAACTGACCTTTTTACTTTATAACATGGTTTTTGGTCTTATTGTAAATTATTAATACAATAGAGATTGCTTTCATAATTTTTCATCTAAATTCATAGTTTGACAGCAAGGATGGCCTGCTGGCCTGAGGCCAATGTGAACGTTTTGGACCAGAGCTGTGTTGCCTGCCTTTCAAATGTAAATGGAGCTGGGAATCAGATGGATCTGGAGAGATGTTGTATGGAGGGATGGTTTCTGATCTCTTGTCAGGTGTTTTCCAAACTCAACAGGCATTATACGACAAAACTCTGTTATCTTTGCTGTTATCTTTGCAAAAGGAAGAGCTGTTATCTTTGCAAAAGGAGGTTTCAAAAAGTATTTATTAAAAGGGTGCCAAAAATTGTGGCCAACGTGTTTTGAAGAAAAACATTTATTTCATAATGTTTGTTTTGCTGTAATGAAAGTTAGATTTTTGTAAAATGAATGAAAGAGCAAAATATTAAACTAAGCATAGTTATTTTTACAGCCATCTTTGATCATATTTACCAGGGGTGCCAATAATTCAGACCACAACTTTATGAAGAAATCTTTTATCCACAAGTTTCCTACGCCCCATGAGGCCTTGCGTCAAAAGTGGGCGCGACTTCCGGTTGGAAGTAAACAAAGCGTGACTTGACATGCTTGACACTCGTTCATTCAACAGTTGACAGTCATTCAAGTTATAGCGATCCAAACTAGCTAACGATGTGGGAACACAACCTCAACGAAATTCAAAAGGGTGAAATAACAGTACCTTTACCCTCCGCAGTCGTTGATTGGGAGTATTATAATAACATTATTAATTATCAATACTCATCAAGGCATGGTGACAAACAGATGTGCGAGCTGACAAACAATTCAAATAAAAAAATACACACTTAGTCATTGTGCTTTGGAGTTTATTCAAAATTATAAATGAATGTGCTACTTGAATACATTACTGGCACATTTGGTATTCTGTCAACACAGGCTTTGATCCTGAGTTTAGGTGTAACATCAGTAGCGAACAGCCAATCACATGCTGATAGAGTTTATAAAATATAAAGAATTTAAAAAAAATGTACACAGGAAGATTCGTCGTCTTTTGGGAGGTGATGGAAACTAACGTTACAGTCGTTGGCAGGATCAGAGACGGGCTCTGGCAGGATCACTCGTTTTCAGCTTATGTTCAAAACAATCACGTTTAAGCCACTGAACTAGTTTAGTCCGGTTATACATACAACCGCGAACAGCACATATTGTCCCTGAGCTCCGTAATCAGACATCTCTCATAAAGATTTGCGTCTTTAAATAGTAAAATAATTCTCAGAAAACAGCTAGCATCTTCGCTAACTAACACACAAAATACCATTGGAATGCTACTTCCGCCGCGTCACCGGAAGTTTCACCCACTTTATTTTTTACAGGAGCGCCCCTCGGAAACTTGTGGATAAATGTAATGCAGCACTCACAGAGTCTTTGAGGGGGAAATGGTCTCTGTGATTATGCAATGGTATTCTGTAGTCGGTTAATTATGTTGAAGGACTTTAATCTGGGAATTTTCAATTTCTGCAAATTACTGTGAGTGTAACTCCAAAACTTCAGACGAGCATGTAAGACCTAATGCAATGCTGGATTTTTTTGACCTTCACCCTGCTTCTTTTTCATCTGCATGTTGTTCCAAAAACTTTTTTATATGTTGCTTGCAAAAAAAAAAAAAAAAAAAAAAAAAGGCTATATCATCAGAATGCATAAATGTTAGAGAAACATGCGCTGGTTTTCCCAGTTGAAGTGATGTGTGATGAAGTGATCTGAAATGCAGAGTTCTCCATGTTGAGATTGAGATATTAAAGAGATCTTATTTGTCACTCTTCCTTCCTATCCATTTACAGTGGTGATTGATGGCTCTGACAGGGGAGTGTCAGGGAAGAGAAAGAACAGGCAGTAAACTAAAGAAATGTGTGTTTGTGAAGGTCTTTCCCTCTGGAGAGACGCCAGCAGTAAGCCAGCGCACTGAATCTAAACCACATGTTCACACTGACTGGCATCGAAACACACACACACACACACACACACACGCACACACACACACACACACACGTTGGGTTTCATGGCTTATGGGGAGTTTCATTAGACATAATGTTTTTTCATACTGTACAAAACCGTTTATCCCATAAACCTACCCATCACAAACAACTTTTTGCATTTTCAAAAAGCATCACTTGTGATTTATATGCTGGTTTCCTCATGGGGACAAAAACATTTCCCCTAAAGAAAATACATTTTGGATTTTGCCATTTCTGTGGGGACATTTTGTCCCCATATCATAGGGTTTACCAGAACAACACCCCCCCCCCCCCCCAACAAACACTCACACACACACAATCACACGTGTTTATTCAACTCCTGCTGTCCGCCCACACATAAAACCCGCAGCAAGTAAACGCATGCAGTGTATAATTGACTGTGAGTTGATGTATTATTCTGAGCTACATTATTCTCTCTCTCTCTCTCTCTCTCTCTCTCTCTCTCTCTCTCTCTCTCTCTCTCTCTCTGTGTGTGATGGATTTGATGGACTTGGCTTGTGTAGAATGCCAGCACAGAGTCAATTCACTCATTGTTTATCTCACAAATGTGCCTCTGTCCGTCTATCTCACACACCTGTAGTACTAAAGATCATTTAATTGGGCAATTTTTGTACAGTTACTACTTTTCCCATTGGAATGCCAAACATATTTTGTTTTAGCAAATAAGCCACGTACTAAATACGACTATATAGCCAGTAAGCTAAGAGGTTTTGTTGCAGTGTTTTTTTGTTTGTTTGTTTTTTTTAACCACTAAGAGATATTATAACGCAAAACGGAGTAAAACCCCTTTAACCGTTGTAAAATCACTATAACATTCAGCCTCTGCTTGTAGACAATTTCTTACATCTCACCCGTTTGAGCATAAATGATACGTTTATAAATGTACTGAATTTAAAGGTACTGAGTAATATAACTACATGTACTTACTAGGATTAGGGTTTGGTTTATGGTTAATTATATATAATAATTATAGTTATTACTATAGTAACTATGTAAAATAAAGTGTTACCCTCTTATGTTATGCATCCATTTAGAAGGTATAATGCATTACAAAACATGACATACAACCAATTAAAAATGAATCTGCAAATATTATAATGCATTTCATAAATTATTATTTATACAAAGATACAATGCATTCATATCTTCATAATGCCTTGTACACAGTGTTACCAAAATGTCTACTATTGTGAGATATCTCTTCCATGCTAAGCTGTGTGTGTGTGTGTGTGTGTGTGTGTGTGTGTGTGTGTGTGTGTGTGTGTGTGTGTGTGTGTGTGTGTGTGTGTGTGTGTGTGTGGAGTTGTAAAGCATTTCAAATCGGCAACATGTTAGATCTCATTTCAATGAGGATGCTGCCACAGAAGACTATGCAGTCAGTGAGGCAGATCACCAGGTTTTCTAACAGAGTCTGTCTTTGTGGATCAGAAGAACTCAGCTCAGACAAAGCAACATGCTAGACTCACGCACACACTCAGACACAATGGACATTAATCTCTCAGCTTGTGTCAGACTAGATGGGATGGATAAATGAATGCTACAAGGGAGGAGGGATGAAAAATGGACCTTGTCCTGTTTTTCTTTTCCCCCAGCCCCCTTCTTCTCTCTTTCCCCCTACCTCTTCCTTTCCTAAGTGCCTTGCTTTTGTCATCTTCTCCAATCATTTCTTTCTCATAAATGCACAGAAACATTTTAACTCTGTCCCAAAACCCAGTGAGTTGGTTTGCTGCGGCTGTCTTCGTACACTTGCTACATAAAATGAAACCTCACTGATTTGAAATGCTGTGCACATAGGCGGAAACCTTAGGTAGGCTAAGTAGAAATAGTGTGTCACACAAAGCGCAAAGAAGACTCGACTTACAATTGACTTCAGTAGAGTTTGGTTTTAGCATGTTGCTAAGCTAACTTAAGCATAAAAACACATTTGGGTATATTTTTAGTTGATAATTAGATTGTCCTGTTTTAATCAATCTATTTTAATAAAATGAAATCTGTATTGAATGAAACGTATAGTTTAATGAACAGTATGTGTCTGCCATTTGTTAAATGAGTTAGGATTTGCTAACTTAGTCAATGTATTATTGCATAGAAGGACACATGTGAGGCTACAATTGAATTGTTTTATTTCTTTCCAAAGGTAAACTAATGCTTTCTCTTTTTCTTCCCTAGTAAAAAACATGTGATCTGTAAGGATTGACCTCTGGAAGGATTGACCTCTCTGTCAAGTTATCTGGGTTTTTCTTTGCCTCAATGTCTGCCCAAACTTGAAAAAGGCCTCAATCAACTCTGAAGGTGCATGGAATAACTCAAACCATCTGGTTCTTCATCATAGAAGCAGTTTATTGAAAATCTCTCATGATTGACTAGATCTTCTTTTGTACTTGTCTCAATGATAATTCCAGAAGGTTAGCTTAATAACCTACACAGAAACAGATATGTGATACGAGTCACTACAAAGTGCAACAAAAGTACAAACACCATTGTCAAACATTCACAATTTACACAGCAACTCAACAGCAATGTAAATAAAGAAGCTTGTTATGCAGTTAGAAAGTAAAATGCTAAGCTACTAGCATTAAACACCTTTCAAACATACACAAAATATGTAGTCATTAAATAAAAATAAGTCTTTGTCCTACCAGTTGCATCTCAAAGTTGATGAAACATTGTGGCTTTTCAACAGTCTTTCTCCTTTGGTATTTTGAACACCAAAACCCACCAAATTCAGTAGGAGAAGCACATTTACTGCAAACAAAGTTCCCTCTTGCTCCCAGTAATCACACACACCTGGTGGAGTTTGGAGATGTGGAGTTTCAATGACCAATCAGCTACCTTGATTCTCCCAGGTTGCACCATGTGCTCCCAACCAATAGGCTGCACTCATTTTGATCTTAAATCTTCTTTACCAATGATGAATTTATACTTTTTAACCATGTCTCTTTTTTTTCCTTTTTTTTTCTTTCTCTCAAATTCAACTTAACACCTCCCACTTGAGCTCCTGGTCAACTGACCGAAGGAGGTCACACACACTTCTTAGCTGAAATGTCTTTACTGTTCTTCAATGGGAATCAGAACTACCAAACGTCTCACATCCCTACGCAGAATCGTAGCTGGAATTTTGTCACAATGCTTTTTTGTTGGTTTGACATTCTTGCCGGTTTCTGCTTGGTTTGGTTTAACAATCGAGACAGGATAGCTGGGGAATACTCTGACCATTACATCTCTCACGGTTCCTTTCTTGTCTGCATTTATATCGACGACTCTGGCCATCTTGTACTGACCTCTTAGAGCATTCTGGTCAGCCACCCATACCACATCTCCCACGGCAACGTTCCGCTCTTTAGTATGCCACTTGTTTCTTACAAAGAGGTTAGGACCTGCCAGCTGACACCAACTTCTCCAGAATTTGTTGACTTCTTCCTGGATGATTCTTAGCCTTCTGTATGGATAGCCTTCAAACTCAAAACTTCCTTGATCCCCCTTTCTCCCAGTACGACCCAGGAGAAGAGAGTTTGGACTTACATATTCCACACAGTCTTCTCGACTTTGTGTCCTGGCATCAATAGGTCTTTCATTGACCAGATTGCTTGCCGTGTAAAGAAAAGTTTGAAATTCCCCCCATGACATAACTTTGTTACAGCCTAGATTCAGTAGGGCCCGCTTAACTAAATGGACAGCCGCTTCTGCTGCACCATTCCGGTGAGGGGAACCTGCCGGGTGAATTTTCCAAGACCATTCCGTGCCATTCTTGGCTGCTTCAATTCCTAACTTTTCTCGGTCTTGTCGCTCTAGGAACTTATGAAGATCCTCAAGAACAGGCTTGGCCCCGATAAAATTTGATCCTGAGTCTGACCACAGTTTCCTAGGATGTCCTCTTAAAGCTGTGAATCTTTGGTATGCCAGCAGAAATCCTTCTGTTGATTGGTCACTGACAATATCAGTATGGATAGCCCTTGATGCCATACAACAGAACACAACTCCCCAAACTTTGAGTCTCACCCTCATCTTTATTTCATCTTTTACCCAATAAGGTCCAAACAAATCCAGGGTTGTGAATTCAAATGGTCCAGCTGGTTCTGACCGCTCTGGTGGAAGGTCTCCCATAATCTGTTGGCATTGCTTTGACCTTGCCTTCTTGCAGGTCACACAGCAGTCTACGGATTTTTTAGCTAGTCTGCGGCCTTTTATAATCCAAGCTTTTCTTCTCATTCTCAACAAAGTTCCAGCCACTCCTTCATGGTTTACTTGATGAGCTTCCTGAGCCAGAAGTGTAGATACATATGCATTATATGGTAAGATTGGAACTGCAGTCTTATCCTCATTGAAGATTTGAATTCTTCCTCCACAAACAAACAGTCCAGAATTTTCATCCTTGTACACTGCCAACCTACTGAGGGTAGTATCAGAAAAAATCACATTCTCTTGGGCTGCTAGAAAGAGATCTTCAAGGGCATCCTCCTGTTCTCTTACCGTCAAGATAGCTTCGTTGACACTTTCTTCCAAAGACTTTACCTCCCACTTTGATGAACCCAAGGTCTTAGTTCTTATCTTCAGCCACTTCTTCACAGCTCGACGCACCCAAGCAGTAACTCTGATCAGTCTGGACAATTTGCTGAATCTTTCAACTTCAAGTAACTTACTTGCTACTATGCAGTCATATATCCTTCCAGATGGAGCAATCTTAGCCTTTCCCTTCTGACTTGCAGAATTGCCTGAATCTGCAATGAGGTCATTTCCTCCTCCCTCATGAACGCCCACTTTAATTTTCTCCAGGAGGACGGAGCCTTTCTTTTTCTTAGCCAGACTTCTGGTTAGTACTGCAGAGAATGCTTTCCTCTGAAGTCTGTTAATAGCTTCTCTTGCAGCAGTTGCAATCTCAGCAGCTGACTTAATTGGCCAAACCTCCACTGGCCATTTCAAGAACACAGGCCCTCTCTGCCATGCAGAATCTTGTTTTAGGCCTTCTGGACTACCTCCCCTTGTGATAATATCCGCAATGTTTAAGTCACCTGGGATCCACCACCAATCCTTAACTAGCGTTGTTCTCTGGATCTCTCCAATCCTATTGGCAAAGAAGGACTGGTAGCCATAGCTAGCCCGTTGAATAGCTCCCAACACTGTTTGGCTGTCCACCAAATGGAACCATTGGTCAATTTCCACTTGGCAATGTTTCTCAATATATTTCTTAAGTCTTGCTGCATAAACTGCACCACACATCTCAGCCTTGACTGCTTCCCCTTTTTGATCCAAAAGAGTCAATTTGGCCTTGGACTCAATTAGCCTCACTTCAATACCCTGGTCTGTTTCCCACCTGAAATATGTTACAGCTCCATAGGTCTTATCGCTTCCATCAGAGAACGTTATTCCCAACGGTTTTCCTTTCCAGCCTCTTGGTGTTATGCCTCTGGGAAACGTTACCTTGCTTAGGTGAACATACTCCTCAAACACTTCAATAGCTTCTTCTCTGAGGTTTTCTGACAGTGGTTCATCCCATGTATCTTTGGCCAACTTTCCACGTCCTGCCTCCTGAAATGCCTTTCGTACAAGGATGGCCCCTTTTTGCTTAACCGGTGTGACCAGGCCAATCGGATCATACAATCCTGCCACCTGACTCAGTAGCATTCTTCTGGTCAGAGGATTAGGAGTCTTGGTCCTGACCTCCTCTTTGAGGAGGTTTTGTCCTATCCTCATTTTCTTCTTTCGCTTGGAAAAGTTAATTGATGTCATGATGTAAAGTGTATCCTTTTCTGCCAGATACCCAACTCCAAGGGCCTTGTTGTCTTTATCCCTCAGCTGGTTTGGAAGTTTTAGAATTCTGTCTTCTTCTGTTGCCTCTACTGACTCACCATCACCAGGCTTCCAACTTTCTTCTGACCGAATCCAGTGCTTCAAGAAAAACCCTCCAGCTCTTAAGATCTCCTCAACACCTTCGGTTATTTTGTCCAGCTGTTTCCGATCATTGTGGGAAGTCAGAATATCATCCACATAACTATCCTCTTCGATGACTTTGCGCTCTTCATGTAGATGAGAAAACTTAGTCAGCTTTGCAGTTTCACGCATGGCCAACTGTGCAATGCACCCTGCCGGTCGATCACCGATGTTAACTCTGGTGATTGCATATTCTCCTATTTCTTCACTCTGATCATCTCTCCACAGAAACCTATGTAGATGCATTTCTTTCTCCTCCAGCCATACAGAGTTATACATCTTCCTGATATCTCCAAGGACAGCATACACTCCTCTCCTAAACCTCAGAAGTACAGCTCTGATTGGATTAAGAAAATCTGGGCCTTTCAGAAGAAGATCATTCAAACTTACTCCTCTAAATTTCTGACTGCTGTTCCATACCAAGCGCACTGGAGTCGTAACGGAGTGAGGATTTGGTGCAATCAGGTGACTCACATACCATACTGGTCCATTCCAGGAATTAATTGCATCTTCAGTGAGCTTGATTGCTGCTCCGCGTTCCACCATTTCATGAATTTGAGCTGTATAAGCGACTTTCCACTCTGGCTCCCTCTTGAGCTGCTTTTCCGTTCTCAAAAATGTTGCCTCTACTCCACTTCTATTATTGGGAAGGGAAGCTGGATTTTCAGTCCAGGGATATTTTGCGTGCCAATGAGGAGACTTGCTGTGAGCATCATTCTCTAGATAGGTAAGACACCCTTTTATAATTTCGAGTTCTCTCTCCTCTACCAGTGTCATCTCCTTACCACCTGGCTGACAGTTCCCACAGCGACAAGCTCCACACATCGGTTCACAAGCTGCCCCTATGCTGTCCCACTTCCACCATTCCAAGAACTCACGGTTGCTAACAGCTGCAATTTTTGTCTCAGCTCTCAGTCTCAGTTTCTTGGGGTAGTTGGACTGACTTGGACATCTCTTGCATTTCAATTCCTCCCACTTCCTCTTCATATTTTACAGCGGCTGTTCTCATGGAGCGAGCAAAATGGGTTTTGGACTCATATGCAGATAGGTTAATCTCTTCAAATAAGTCTGGATGAGCGCCACCTACTGTTTTTCCCAAAGGACTGTCCCATAAGACAAGACCCCCCACAACCTTCACTCGTTGTGGGGCTAATCTCCCTTCTCGATGGCTAATAAGAAGTTCAATCTCTTTAGGTCTTACCAACTCTTCAAGCTTGACTTCAGGAAAGAATCTCTGCAATTGCTTAGGTTTTATGACCTTGTGCACTTTAGCAATTTCATCCAAGCCGTAACAAAGAAGCTCATGTGCTCTTTCTTTGTCCTCTTCAGTCTTTATTCTGACTCGAAGCAGATATCGCTTGGTCTTCACCTTGATGGCCATTCCAGCAACTCCATGCACTATCAGTGTGACATCTTCGCTCCTTAACCTCAAGCGTCCTGCAGCCTTGTGGGTTATATAGTTAGTATCTGATGCAAGATCTACCAAAGTTCCAACCCTCTGCCCCGCATTGGCGGTTACTTCCATGAGCATCATGATGACAGGTAGTTCTTGTACCCCACTTTCCTCTAGAAGGCCAACTTGGGTTTTTCCCGTGCGGGTCACTGTTGCAGCTTTGTTGGTGAAGGCATTTCTGCACCGCTCAGCAAGCTCTGGGGAAAGTTCAGCTAAAAGTTCCTCCTGCTCCGCTGTAAGCATATTTACTTTCCTGCTATCATTTAAAAACCTTTTCTCAGTGCCAGTGGTGGATTCTCTTCTTGGACAGATGAAATAATGATGATCTGGGGCATTTTCTCTTCTGCAATCTCTATTTTTACACAAGAATGTGTCTCTACAGTCTGCGTTACCTTCATGACATCCAAGGCACTTCTTACATGCTCCAATCTTCTTCAGAGCAGCTTTCTTTTCAGCTAGCTTTAGCTCCTTAAATTTTTTACAGAAGAAAATTTTGTCCTTATGATTTACAGCTCCACACACAGTACACCCACCATCAGAATCTTTCTTCGTGGATTTTGTAGATGCATACCTCCTTTCAAATCTATTTTCAGATTTATCTACCTTTTCTGTGACTCTGAGCTGTTCAAGTTTCTCAAGAACATCTTCCTGTCTTCTTAAAAACTCCAACAGGAGGTCAAAGTGATTTTCTGGAGTCACACCATTGTTAGGGTCAATCATGAAGAAAAGCCAGTCTCTTTTTACAAATTCAGGCAGTTTACTCTCAATAGACTTGATTACAAGAGGGTTCTTAATTGCACCAATGTTCCCCAGATCTGTCAGGTCAGATAGAGCTTTTTCTACAGTCTGGATCAAGTCTATCACTTTTCTGGGTTGATTGCCCTTCACACTCGGAAATCTCTCCAGTTCTTCAATAATTTCCATGGCAATTGTTACCTTGTTGCCAAATCGATTTTCCAGCACTCGAAACACATCCTCTCCGTTGCTGTAACTTGACAGCCTTAGGTCCTTAACGATTCTTTCATCCAAACTGTCCAGGAGCTGGATTTTCTTGACCTCTACTGATCCAGTTGGTTCACCTTGTTTTTGCAAACTTTCCCAGTCCTTCTTCCAACGGAAGAAATCTCTTTTCATACCACCAAATCTAGGCAAACTTGTTGGTCTTATCCTCACAACTGGTGTAATTGGCACTGTTTGAAGACCCGTGTTTGGGTCTAAAGGACCTGCAAATTGAGAACTTCTTTCAGCATTACGTGCAGTAATAAACTCGCTATTTCTTGAAACAAGTCCATTATTCTCTACTTTTAACCTCTTTACTCTGCTCTCAAAGTCCTTCTTCTCTCCTGTAGGAATCCATCGCTCCCAGCTGGATAGTGTTTTGACTGCTCTACTCACAAGCTTTTCCATGTGAATTAGATGAACTTCATATCCTTCACAATTGACACCAGCAACAGGTATTGAAGCAGAATGATCACAAGCTTTCTCAGCTTCCTGGACTGCAACAGTCAATTCCTCTTGGCCATACCTCTGCCACAAGTTGATTTGGACGATTTTTCGCACCTCTTCGAGCTTTGTCTCACAATCATTAACAGTCTTCTCAATATCTGCTACCTGCTGCATTTCAAGCTCCACTTTCTCATCACTCTTTGCTTTAGCTTCCAGCTCTGCCAGCAATCCCATGTTATAGTCATCATTTGCATCAAAAAGTGCTCTTGCACTAGAAGAGAGTTTCTGGAATTCCTTCCTGAGTTCAGACTCAATCATTTGGCTTGACTCTCGAATGAGAAGATTGGCTTGCTTTGTAACACACATCTTTGCAGTGGTTCTCTCTCGCTTAAGTTGGTCCACTGTTTTCCCCAAAGCTTCTTCTGCCATCTTGTTTCAAGTCACAAAGATACGTCTTCTTAAACACCTCAATTTACTGATGACTTGTTTTGACAATGTTGATTCCTTCACACCACCTTTACTTTCTGGACCATCGGAAGCCTTTAATCTTCTTATCCACAAGCGCTGGTTATTAAGTGTCAAGTTATCTGGGTTTTTCTTTGCCTCAATGTCTGCCCAAACTTGAAAAAGGCCTCAATCAACTCTGAAGGTGCATGGAATAACTCAAACCATCTGGTTCTTCATCATAGAAGCAGTTTATTGAAAATCTCTCATCATTGACTAGATCTTCTTTTGTACTTGTCTCAATGATAATTCCAGAAGGTTAGCTTAATAACCTACACAGAAACAGATATGTGATACGAGTCACTACAAAGTGCAACAAAAGTACAAACACCATTGTCAAACATTCACAATTTACACAGCAACTCAACAGCAATGTAAATAAAGAAGCTTGTTATGCAGTTAGAAAGTAAAATGCTAAGCTACTAGCATTAAACACCTTTCAAACATACACAAAATATGTAGTCATTAAATAAAAATAAGTCTTTGTCCTACCAGTTGCATCTCAAAGTTGATGAAACATTGTGGCTTTTCAACAGTCTTTCTCCTTTGGTATTTTGAACACCAAAACCCACCAAATTCAGTAGGAGAAGCACATTTACTGCAAACAAAGTTCCCTCTTGCTCCCAGTAATCACACACACCTGGTGGAGTTTGGAGATGTGGAGTTTCAATGACCAATCAGCTACCTTGATTCTCCCAGGTTGCACCATGTGCTCCCAACCAATAGGCTGCACTCATTTTGATCTTAAATCTTCTTTACCAATGATGAATTTATACTTTTTAACCATGTCTCTTTTTTTTCCTTTTTTTTTCTTTCTCTCAAATTCAACTTAACACTCTCACAAGACAAACACAATAAACCAGGTATGATAGTCTTACTCACATGCAGAAAATACTTTTTAACATTATACTAGGCCTACATGATGTTGCCGAAGGTGACTTCTGAAACCTGGTTAGCATTGTTGATCCTCCGGTTCTATCATCCCTAAGTCAAAGGGTTTTTCAGTATTGTACATTTACATAAAATCTAAAATAATACTTTATTCACCCATAGCACCCTTAGCAGCAATTAAAAGCAGTGATGTCTTAACATTGTAATACTCAGTTGGAGTGAGGTGTAGACCACTCCAGGACAAGCTTTTTGGTCTTTAGCCACTCTAGAGTTGCTTTTGTTGTATGTTTTGAGTAATTTCATTGTCCTGGAGAAAGAAAGAAAAAAAACGTTGTCTCTAGCTTGTGACAGAGATATGCATCCCCTAAGCATCAGACTTCCTATGGTCTTTTGAACAGTCAGATTTATGAAATGTACTGTCATCAGTTTCTTCCTCCTCATGACAATGCTTATGTTTTAGAGATTAGCTTGTGTTTTGACAATGCTTGTGTTTCTTTGGTAGCCCCCTATTCACAATCCAATCCAATTCCCAAAAGGGTAAAATCAAGTCTCCACTTTTTCCAACTGGATGTCCTGTTTCAGAAAGACTCCCTTTCTCACTCACTCTGCCTTCATTTTTGTGAAGGCATTGTTTTTTTTTTTTTTTCTTTCATTTTTTTTTTTGTTAATTAAAGTGTGCCGACAACAGCATATTGGGTGT
>NW_024121743.1:1051134-1084994 GCF_016745375.1 Pimephales promelas
GGCCCGCCTCAAATACCGCAAGCACACACAATCTAAAAGACACGGGAGGCTGACGGTTGACTGTTTGTTGACTTTAATTGGCAACATTGCTGAGAAGCTTGTGGCCTCTAGGGATGCTAGATGTGAAAGTTCAACACATTCTCATCCTTTGGCATCATATAGGTGACGCCACATTTTGTTGAAATACTACGCACATGGCACGCTTTAGCGTCAATATAACATGCACCCATGCTACCTATGTAATGGGTAGGTTAAGGGTCTGGGGTAGGGTCTGTGTCTCAAATTGACACTAAAGGATGCCAGTCACCTGTATGACGCCTTGGTTCTGCGTGTTATATTGACGCTAAAGGGTGCCATGTAGTATTTCAAAAGAAATGTCATAAGGCGTCACCTATATGACGCCAATGGATGAGAACGGGCTCGAAAGTTACAGGTCGAGCGCCGCTAGTGGCCGAAAGTTCCGCAGTGTGGCTTTAAAGGGGAAATGAAGTGGTGAATCAAGTTTACATGATTTACAAGATGGATTTCCAATATAATCAACAATTATATAAGAAACATTACAAATGTAAACATTTAGAAGAAAAATAGAAAAAAAATCTTTCGCCGCCAGGGCGCCGCCATTGTGCAGGTGACGTCACGGGGTTGGTTGGCTCAAGTTTAACAGGCTCTGGGCATTGAAAATCGCGACATCAAACTGTGTTTATACCAGTGTTTTGACCGCGAACGACTAATGTTAGGTACAGATATTAGACAAAAAGACGACGTCTCATGTTATATGTTGACAAACTGCACATAGAAACATTGTTCGGGATGTCAGCCGTCAGATATTCCCGTCTCGTCAACACTATGTAAGTTACGTTGCTGTGTAGAACAGTCAGTGGTGGTTTGGGGCGGAGAGCGGGTTTGCAACGCTAACTTACCAGGTGTCAGTGTGGCTGTTGTCCTGCGATGCCCTCCGTGTCAGAGTCCATCTGTTGTCAAAAGGTTGATCTTGAGCATGTGTTGCGTGGTCAATTCTGCATCACCGGCGCGCACGTTTACCATGCTGTGCCGGGAGTTAGACGTGTGGAAGCGGCGATGCTTTCCCTGAAGGATGTCAGAGCGGAGACACTTTTTCCTAGTATATGTAGGCTGTAGCTAACGTTACTAGCACTACCAATGTGAAAATATGGACGTTTCATTTCCCCTTTAACAAATACGTGCTAACTTACATGTTATTGACGAGACGGGAATATCTGACGGCAGACATCGCGAACAATGTTTCTATGTGCAGTTTGTCAACATATAACATGAGACGTCGTCTTTTTGTCTAATATCTGTACCTAACATTAGTCATTCGCGGTCAAAACACTGGTGTAAACACAGTTTGATGTCGCGATTTTCAATGCCCAGAGCCTGTTAAACTTGAGCCAACCAACCCGTGACGTCAACTGCACAATGGCGGCGCCCTGGCGGCGAAAGATACAAAGTTTTTTATTTTTTTCTTCTAAATGTTTACATTTGTAATGTTCCTTATATAATTGTTGATTATATTGGAAATCCATCTTGTAAATCATATAAACTTGATTCACTTCTTCATTTCCCCTTTAAGTAGGTAGTTTGTTTCTTATGGCCTTTAAACCTTTTTTAATCCAAGACATTTTTTGGACAATAACCCACATGTTTAGCTGCTAGACTAAATCACCACTCTATAAGAATCACACTGACTTACTAAAATGAGAATCTCCTGCACATAAAATAGCAGTCACGTCTAGTCTGATGAAGATGAATCAGTTTCCCAAAAGGTTGAAATAACAATATAAATTATTAAATAAAACAAACAGAGGAGACATCACTGCTGCGGCAGTGGAGAAACTAGCCTGGAGAAAGACCTTCTGCGGGAGCAAAGGAGACATCACTCCTGGAGAAATTGAGGAAATTGAGGGAGCTCCTGGAGAAATTAAGCTCCCCTGGTGTGAGGCTAAGTGAAGGGAGGAGGAGTTTGGGGTCTGGCAGACCTATGCTCATCTTCTTGCACGTTAATTAAAGACGTGAGGAAGAGGAGGTGAGAGATTAAATCCTTTCAGGATCATGCGCATCTACAGTTTAAGTGGCCGAGCGAAGATAGCAGTTCGCGTTTAGAACAGTTTAGACTTTCTGGGAAGGTGGACGAGGTCAGAAAAATCCTATATTTTTTTCTTGTGCAGTGAGGCCTGGAAATCACCTGTATCCAAGTTAATACCCAGAATTATGGACAAGGCTGAACCCATGGTGTTAACATGTGCAATTGGAATCCCAAACTCAGCAGAAACTGTGCAGGGCTGAGAGATCGATTATTAAACATTTGAAAATGTTCTTATTTTTTTCCGTTTATTTTCATCATTTCTATGGGTCATGCCGATTTGTTCCTTCTGAATCAGAAAAAAAACAATAGTGTGAATCTGTGGGTTTAAATTACCTACTTCCGTGGTGTATCCAGGACATTTTTTGGGGGGGCCAAGATGGGACACAAAGCTAGTCTGGGGTGACCATGGCATAGTGAAGTTTAATGCATAGATGTAAGCAGCCGACCATAGTTCGAATCCCGGTCTTTTGCACGTCACATCCTCTCTCTCTGAGAACATGATTTCCTGTCTCATAACTGTCAAATAAAGGCCTATCCTGTTAAAAACAATCCTAACCACCTATCACAGTCCTCAAGTATCTCTGGTTATTTCAACATGTCTATTTTTAATCAGTAATTATAGTCAGGATAGGGTAAATATTTTCTAAGAACTTCCTTAGATTTCCACGACGCATGCGCGAGAATTGCGATCTGAAGTGGTGTAAGCTGATGTGAGCAGATCGCAAATCTCGCGCATGCGTCGTGGAAATCTAAGGAAGTCTCGTTCTGGCCTACAAGGAAGAAAAGAAATAGTCGAATAAACTCGTTATTTTTGTTTGTTTTTTCGCACAAAAAAGTATTCGCGTCGCTTGATAAACATATAGTTGAGCCACGGTAGTCACTTGGGATATTTAAACATTTTCTTCATTGACTTTCTGGGCCGTCAAGAGGCAGTCCTTTAGGAGCCAATGTGGTAGTTATACAGCTCTCAAATTTAATCAAAATATCTTCATTTGTGTTCCGAAGACGAACGAAGGTCTTACGGGGTTGGTACAGCATGGGGGTGAGTAATTAATCACTTAATTTTCATTTTGGGTGAACTAACCCTTTAAGGCTAGGTAACAGAGCAGTCTTCGGGAACCTGTAACCAGGAAGACCCCATACAGTGCTGTGTCAGTGTTTTCCCAATGGAAAGCACCCACACACTACTGTGTGTCTCTGTCAGGAATGCATTGCTTACTTTTAGAATCATCTTTGAGTAATTGATGTCATGTATTTATTATTTCTGAATTGGCTGTTAATTGCTTGTGTAATTGGCATGATACATTTTTACCTGACAAATAAATGTTATATCTTGATTCATTCTGAAATATTCTGAAATATTTATTTAAGTAGATTATAGGGGGCTGGTGCTACCGCAAATCTTACAGGATAGGTCAAACCAAAGACAAGGTGTGAATGGAGCAGTAGGCACATCCTCTGGAGACCTTTTGATTTCTGTCTATCACTGATTTAGCAAGTTGTACGGAAATGGCTTTGTACATTCTTTGTACAAGTGAGCAGTAGGCAACTGACTTAAGAAGTATTAGCTAACCCTGCACCCTCTGACTAAATTCAGAACTGGCAAGGTTTGTGTCCATGAGAAACACAATCCGGCCGACATGATCTCTGTGCGGCAGGGGCGTAGCACCAAATTCTGGGCCCTGTAGACTCTCAATGTCAGTGGGCCCCTTCATATGCCATTGTACGATACGGGTTAGCAAAATGAAAATTCAATTTTGAACGAATTTTTTTTTTAAGTTCCCACAATAGGGCATGTAATGGATTTTTTCCCTGAACCTGACTACTCTACAATAATACTCACTCTAGTTGGCCAAGTCTTATACTTTTACCAGCGCATCTACACATCGACGTCCGCTGAGTCAATTAAACCTACCCTCTACCCTAGCGCATCTCCAGTCGACGTCCGCCGGGTACTAATCCTATAACCCTGGCGCATCTCCAGTCGACGTCCGCCGGGTTCTAATCCTATAACCCTGGCGCATCTACAGTCGACGTCCGCCGGGTGCTAATAATTCTAACTTACTTGTTCTTGCTGCACAGCTTAAATAACAGACAGACTCCAGCAAATGTCCTTTCAATGCTTTTAATTACGGCCAGGAGAGTTCTCGAGCAATACTCAGAGAACTTCCCAAGTAAAAACAAGGCCGGTGGATCTCAGACAAATTCCATTGAGAATCCCCCCGAAAACACTGATACAACAGTTTTTATACAATATGGAGGCATGCCATAATGACATTAATTTAATTGGTTCGTCATAGGTAGACTGTATTGTTACTGGGTAGAGGAGACTTTGTTTTAATGTTTCTAACTTAGTCATCTGTCTAGTTCCATTTCCCATATTTGTTATTTATACACAGTCAGGTGTTTGACACACATACATTCATCTGAAGTACAGAATGCCTTAGTACATTGTCTCAGATATTCAGCTGGTTAAATGAGGTCAAATGTTAAAACATGGTTAGCTTAATATTCAGTTTAAAAATGTTCCACCACAGGCACTTAACAGAGCTTGAAATCTACCATTACGAACAAGTACAAAGATAACATAACTATTAATTGGTAGGGTTGCAAAGGGTAGGAACATTTCCGGTAAAATTCCAGTAAATTTCCAGAAACATACCATGGGAACTTAAGCTGGGGAATTTTGGAAATATTCAAATATCAAAAATTATTTTTTTTAAATCGTAAAGCAATGTAAACAACACGATCTTTTATCAGATTTATTTTAGAGTAGAACTTTAAAACTTTAACTCTTGTACTGAACCATTCATTCTTCCATGGAATAACAAAAACATGAATGTTGAGTAACATATTACTCATCATTATACTTTATGTAGTTTGCAATCTCAAGTGTGTCCTCACTCTCAGTACTCCAGGGTTGAATAAATCATCAGTGCATGGAGGAATGTGCATGTAGGGGCGTGGCCTCAGTAGCCCTGCAGTGTGCATGTGATTTAATCGCAGAGATATTTAAGTGTGCTGCATTAAATCTGCTTGTTTTAGCCAAGATCATGCTACAATATATTTTTTCTCAACTTTTAACTTCCCTGTTAAAGGAATAACCTTTCAGTTTTGTAAATTCCCAGTAATTCCCTTTGGGACCGTTCGGCATTTATGGAAAGGTCCACCAGAGGAAAATAGGGGAGGGTCATGTCTTTTTATTCTTAACTTTTTTTAGTCTATAGGGGAGGGTCACCCAACTTTTGTATTTATCAAAACAGGTAAATTTCAAAGTGGCTTGTTTGGTGCATATTTTTTCCATGTAGCTCTCTCGGTCTCGGCCCGGGGCTATCGCTGTCAGATGGGTCTGACCCAACAAAAATCTGAGTGGCGCAGTGTCGCTGTTTGACAGTCCGCGCGCTTCAGTACGCGCTCAAAAAAAGTGCATTAGAACAGAACGGCAAAGAAATGTTTGTGGCAAAGTGCATTGTCCTATGTGTGTAACTCTACTGCTGCATTAACATGTAATGTGAATGTACGTCGAATGTATTGGGACTGAGGCGCCCGAACTGCAGCTGATATAATGTGCGCGCTGTAGCACGATACGACCATATTTTAGTTTCCATTCTTATTGCGTTTCCAGAACAGTGTTAGTAAATCTGAGCTGTAGGCTTGAATTCGTGAGGTGTGTGCGCTTTGCGGTTGAATGAGCCGGTTTGTCGATCTATCTGAATTTTGATCAATCAAGAGATGATGAAATCCACAGAAGAAAGACGAAAATGGCTGTGAATTTGGACTATTGAAAGGGAAGCGTATGATTTTAGTATCATAATGATTAATAAATGCAAGCATACAATTAGCCTATCAGTGAACTTGATAAATGTTGCAGATATGTTTTACTATGCACAACATGCCTTTCAACTTGAGCGCAAAATTGCATGTTACATAAACGCGTCACCACTGTATCAGCACCGAAAACATGATTAAAAAAAAAAATTCAAATCAAAACTCGTGATACGGACCAAATTGTAGGTTTGGTCTATCGTTACAGCCCTAATAAGATGAGAAAGCAGGAGTTTAGTCGTTTATCATGGCTATCTGAACATCTTTGCCAAGCGCAAACCAGTACAGAAGTAATCAATAAATTATCGGGGAGGGTCATTCCTTTTTTCACAATCATTTTGGAGGGTGATAGAAAAAAAATATTGCTGGCGAGGGAGGGTCAAGTCTTTTTTGACTACATATCTCAAATCTCCTCCGGTGGCCCCTTAAATAAATAACGAACAGTCCCTTATATATTCCTGTTAACTCCCATGGAAATTTTCAAACTTTGAAAATTCCCAGAATTTTGGAACCCTGTTCATTGGCTTTGCTAACATCATGAATTTATTGAGCACTGTGCTGCAATGCTAGGTCTTTTCACCAAACAAAAATGATAATTTGCTTTATTGCTCAAAGTAATATTACCTGTGTGCTAGTCAGTGGTGGAATGTAACGAAGTACAAATACTTTGTTACTTTACTTAAGTACATTTTTCACGTATCTTTACTTAAGTAGAATAAATAGTGCATACTTTTTACTTTTACTTCGTTACATTTTGCAGCAATTATTATACTTTCTACTCCACTACATTTCTACAACTTCTGTTACTTTTTCATTACATTTTCTGATCAGTTTTTCCCCTGCCAAAACCGTCCGTCCGTTGCACGTTTGTCTCACCAGTGACGTTTGGTTGCCATATATATCAACCCGGTCAAACTAAATGCGTCTCGCACGCAGTGCGTTCCGTTTGTAGTGCAATTTATACGCGAAAATTACGTGCATAGGAAACCATGTGGAATATACGTTTGGTTAGGATTATGGCAAGCCAAGAGGTTCAGAATTACACCATAAATGAATCGCGTTTACTGCCATAGTTATTAATATATAGTAAGGATAAGCATGATGTGTATATTGCCTAATTGCAAGCTTGTTTCAGAAATGGTGACATTTTTTCCATCATTATATAAGTATTAGGTTGAATGAGTTAGAATTAAATGTTTTATTAATCATTATAAAATAGACATTAAGAAAATAAATTATGCAAGTACTTTTACTTTTAATACTTAAAGTACATTTAAAATCAGGTACTTTTTACTTAAGTATGGTTGTCATTGTGTTACTTCTACTTTTACTAAAGTAAATATTTATTTGGTTATTTGTACTTTTACTTAAGTACTGAAATTCAGTACTTCCTCCACCACTGGTGCTAGTGTGTTCTCAAGTGCACACAGGTAATATTACTTTGAGCAATAAAGCAAATTATCATTTTAGGTAGGCACATCTACATGTGCAGAAATATAGGCAGATAATTTATTAAGGAGTTTGAGAATATATCACACATTATAAGCAATAGTAGGGCTAGTAACTTACACAGTACACTGTGCTGCCACTATTTCCAACACTCCAATAGCACTAGGCAATAGCACACAGATTGAATCAAAAGGCTTACTTATTTAAGGTAAACAAGTCACAATTAGGAAGCAAGGGGGAGCCAGAGTGTCTGGCACTGAGTTCATTCTCTCAGTTGGTGCTTTCAATATATTTTGAAATGAATAATGGCATAAATTGGAGGGCCCAATTAATTCGAATTAGGTTACAAAAAGAAAAGACAGGGTCCTGCAGGCTTGTGCACAATTCAGAATTGAATTGAGAATGACTACTAAATTCCAATTCAATTCTTGAATTTGAATTGAATTTGAATTGATGTCAAAAACAGGATCTAGAATTCGAATTTGAATTAAAGGAAGCAGAATTGCAATTCAATAAAATTATAATAAATTCATATAGATAAGTGAAATGTTTAACAATGTAGCTTTACAGTATGTTATATGATTGCATTACATATTATATATATTATATTAGTTTGAACTACCAGCAATGATTTCCCCCAGCAATGAATGTTAAAAGCTTTAGTCACAGAACAAATATCACTGAAGTAAGATATCACTGAACATTTATTTCACCATAAAGTACATTTCCTACTTAAGTTAATTTTTCATCACTATATTTTTTTTGTTTATTTAAAATTAGACAAATCTGATATTATTTTAATATCCAATCTGTTGTTTAACAGTTGATATAAGTTCTTTAATGCTTCGCTAACAAGCAGAAGACAGGGTTTAAACCCCAGTTGTGCTGTCACACTGTGTTACAATGTGCCCCTTAGAAATATGCTATTCTATAGTTGTATGAATTATATTGAGAAAACATGAGAAGCATGTAAATAAAGACTGAGAGTCAATGTTCAGAAATTATTAATTATTATTTTGTTTTGAAATATGCTGTATAGCTGTGTTTTCCCATGTGATTGTAGTCAAACTCCAAAAATTGTTTATTTTTTTGAATTATTTGAATTATTAAAAACTGCCATTATTTTATATGAAAAGTTAATAATTGTATATTATTAAGAAAATATTTTGGTTTGACTTGTATATATACAGTATATATATATATATATATATATATATATATATATATTTTTTTTTATTAGATGAGATAGCATTTTTAAGCTGCCCCTCACATCAGTCATGTTACAATGTACCTCACCTATGGGGCATGTTGTCATATTTCAACATTTCTTTCAGGGTAAATCAAGAAAAAAGTATACACTGTATTAATAAAATCCACATAATTGTACTAGACATGTGGGAAATTAATGTGGGAAAAAATAAATAGTCTAAATAGATTTGCACAAACTGAGAAAGTCAAAAAGCGTTATGTTGTGCCCCCCTCTCCCCTATGTGAGATTCAACACATTCTGTCTGTTGTGTGATTGTGTTGAATTTCTTTGAATTGCCATGAATTTAATTCCACTTCCTGTCATTCTAATTCCAATTCAAATTCAAGTTTGAATGTGGGGCGGAGTCAATTCAATTCAAATTCCAATTCATGAACTGAATAGTGGCCAATTCTGAACTTCAGAATTTTGCACAAGCCTGGGGTCCTGGGTAGTCAGGTCCACTTTTCCCCCCACTACCATGCCCCTGCTGTGCCACATCGGGTCCATAATGAATTAACAACTGAAAGTGCAAGAAACTCAGAATAATCAAAGATCTAAATTAAATCATAATCATTTATGACTATTTTCTAATAAAAAAACACAATCTAAATTTGATTACCAGTCAAAATTGGAGTCCAATTAATCGTAGAGCTAAAGTAATATTGAAACCTAATTGTAATAAATTAAGTGAACTTCACTGGAGCGCTGAAAAGACATACATGCATTATGGCTTCGCCCAGGCCGTTGGATTCCATCTTTGGATTAATGGGTGGTCCTTACAATTGCTACGCGAGTTTGCTTTACTAATTGAGGCACCATCTTGTGGTTACATAAAAACACAGAAATCCAACAGGACAAACCAAAATGCTTAAAGATAGGACCTTATTAAAAAGTGTATCTGTAAAAGCAAAAGAAAAAAACTAAACTTGTAAGAAAAAACAAATATTTGTTGGTCCTTTCATGTTTAGTTTATGTTATTATTTAGCTCAGATATAACTTGTTAGAGATACTGGAATTTGAATTTCTTAGTTTGTTCTTGTCAGGTGTGTTTTTATTTAACCACAAGAGGGGACTTAAATTAGTAAAGCAAACATGGGTAACAATACAGGTAACACAGATGATGGCCTGATGACTGAATAATGTCATTAGGATGTCTTGTGATGTATGAAAATGTGCAAAAAGTGTTTTCAACAAAGACGGTATTCATGTCCAAGGCCCCGATGAAGGTATAAATTTAAACATTGGCTTTTATTCAACATACATTAATACGTTTATTTAAATCAAAACAGTTAAGACTTAGAATCATAAATGGTCAAGATGATTAAATTAACTTATGACATT
The DNA here is from genome assembly GCF_016745375.1 of Pimephales promelas. The sequence continues at coordinate 1,061,103 of NW_024121743.1, forward strand.
TGTGCCATTTGAATGCAATTTGCTCTGCCTATTTAAACGTCTGAAAATATGTGGACTGTGAAGATCAGCGAAAACGTGGTGATGGTGTGTCGACCCGGAGTAGTGCAACAAGTAAGCACGCTTCACCTTTTTAGCCAGGTTGTAGATAACTAAAAGTCCATTAAAACAAATCTGACTTTAATCCAGACTCAATGCAAGACAGAGCCAGATTTTAAAATGCCTTCTTAAAGTAAAACGTCTCGGTTAGAGACGTTACCGAGTAGGGAACGGAGACCTTACGTCAGAAGTGACGGAGAATGGGGGTTTTGTCACGGGTGACAAAATCGCTTGGCCATCGGAACTCTCCTCAGAGTCGCAAGTTCCCTAGGGGAACGGATTGTGTGCAACACACCACTGCGGTTCCGGGCGTGATGGAATCATGCCCGCACTGATTAGCGCTAATGCACTGCAGGTGCGAGAGAGAGAGGAGCGGCACTCACACAGGTTTCCTGTTTGACGAGTCAAGATAAACAAGATAAAAGGAGACAGACAGAAGGGAGAGGAGGGCTCAGGCGGGGGAGACACAGACGGGGAAGGCTCAGATGGAGGAGGCTCAGATGGAGGAGGCTCAGATGGAGGACCCACTGTCAGGGAAGGGACAGGGGAAAGGGAGAGACGCCCATTTAAGCTTGCTGGATCAGAGTAATCGTTTGTAGGAAGACTGCTGGACTGAGCTATCGACTGGTTCTGTGCTGGGAAAGGAGAGAGCAAAGATAAGTGAACTGATTTTATCTTATGAACATTTAAACCGCTTGAAGAGGATACAGTGAGTGTGGATCTGACTGTTGGAGGAGCTATGTGTTTCAGAGTGTGTGGAGGAGGAATTGAAAGTGAAACCCCATGTAAAGTGAGCACAACAAACAGAGCGAGGCCTCTGATCAGCCCTACCGTGTGAGTGAATTGCAGTGCTTTTGGCTTATTAATACACATTGATTTTTGGCTGTGGAATTGAAGTGAACGCGAGTGTGATGTGTCTTTGCTGAGAAGTAGCCCTATCCATGCTTACACGTTCTAGGAAGGATATTATATCTACCCCCGTCAGAAGCCCAGAGTGATATAGTGAACTGAAGAGAGAGTACTGTGTACTGTGAATGTCTTCACCTGTTCTACTTACTGTTTGAGCCCAGAAGCATACAGCATCACTGGTAAAGTAATCGTTTAACCCACTGTCGCCCTACTGTGAACTGAGGAGAGAGTACTTTGTACTGTGAAAATCCCCACCTGTTCTACTTGCTGTTTGAGCCCAGAAGCACAGCATCACTGGTAAAGTAACCTTATGACTCACTGTCTCCCTATTGTGAACTGTAGAGAGAGTACTTTGTACTGTGAATATCCTCACCTGTTCTACTTACTGTTTGAGCCCAGAAGCATACAGCATCGCTGGTAAAGTAATCGTTTAACCCACTGTCGCCCTACTGTGAACTGAAGAGAGAGAGAGTACCCTGTACTGTGAAGAATCCTTACCTTCCATACTTATTGTATGAGTCCGGAAGTCTGCAGCACCACTGGGGGAAAAGTAAGCTTTCAATCCACTGCTTCATTACCGTGCACCAACGAGAGTACCCTGTACTGTGAAGAATCCTTACCTGCCATACTTACTGTCTGAGTCTGGAAGTCTGCAGCACCGCTGGGGAAAGTAAGCTTTTAATCCACTGCTTTATTATTGTGCACCAACGAGAGTACCTTGTACCGTGAAGATTCCTTACCTGTCATACTTACTCGTGAGTCTGGAAGTCTGCAGCACCGCTGGGGAGAAGTAAGCTGCAACCCCCTGCTCCATTATCGTGCATCAACGAGAGTATCTTAAACTGTGAGAAACCCCTGGTTTAATAAAGATTGTTACTCCTTTGAAACTTATCTCTGTCTCTGTGGTCCTCTGTTGTGTGCCTGTGGTGTCGGCTCCTCACGGTGGTGACTCGGTTAGAGGGGGGGTGGTTGGTCACCCGAGCGTTCCTCCCCTCGACCTGTGACGCATTCAAATTATGTCCACAAATTAGTAGAGTTATTATTTTATAAGTAATGCAATCAAGCTTAAATTATTTGATTAAATTGTAATTAAATGCTTTATAGATATAAAATCTGATCTGACAGGGTTAAAGTTGGAACTATTTGTACTCTAAGTATTCTTGCACTCTTGTACTCTGTTTGCCTTCTTTTGTGTGATGCTATAACTGATGCTGATGAGTTCTTGATGAGAAGTTGATGCGAGTCTTATGAAAGTGTTCTTACAGTTCACAAACCTTTAAAGTGTTCAGACATCAGTGACAGAATGATTCCTTTCAAAACATCTTATGGATGAAAACAAGCCAGGAAACAGTAAGTCTATTTGGTCTAAAATACCCTTTTCTATGAGTGAACTCCTCAATTAAGGGGTCACACGAAAGTTAACTTGTTAGATTTATTGCTTTCTTCAGTCAAAAGGCCACTGAAAAAAACATAAAATGGATTACGTTCTTGGTAATTACATTTAATCAGGGAATGGAATCACCAGAGGTCTGACGATACAATATTAATTCTTAGGCCATAATTACTGTGATTGTAAACATTTCACATCATGACAAAAAAACACTTGCATAGTTCTTTAATAACTTCTTGTCCTGTTCGTAAGCATAATTAAATGTCCATTAATTGTTTCTGTTGCCTTCTCCAGCTCTTAATGAACTGATTGTGTGTGTGTGTGTGTGTGTGTGTGTGCGTGTGTGTGTGTGTGTGTGTGTGTGTGTAAGGGTCCTGCACGTGACCAACTGGATTTTGGGGCCTGAATGATTACAGGGTCGTAAATGTTGTCAGAAACTTCCATTCATTCTGAAAGCTTTAGGTTTTTAGCAAAAATGCATTTAGTTATTCAGATGATTCATATTTCTGCCCAGACCCTACAGACATTATGGTGCCTTCAAAACCGGTCTGAAAGCTGTTTCCTCAGGAGGCGCCTTCATAGAAAAACCCTGTCTGTGAAGTCATTGACTAAATGGGCAGGAAGGCAGCTGCCTTAGGTGTCGGACATAACTGTCTCTCAACCCCCCAGCCAAGAGCTAAACAATTACCTTTCCATAACACACACAACACAAACTGACAGACCCTATCAGACCAATGATTACGGGGTCACCATGTGTGGCATTCTCCAGAATAATGACCATTCTGATCTAACTATTTGATAATGGTCATGAGAAATCATTTGCATAATATGTGTGTGTGCATTTAATTTCTCTGATATACTGATAGCTGTGCTATATGGAGATTTGACATTTGTTTATGTGAGTGTGTTTATGTTTAAATCACCAGCCCACACCAAATGGTGTCAGGGTTCGGGGTGAGGTCCTGACAATGATGACCAGAGGTTGCCATGCACACTACCTGAAAATTAGTCCTACATAAAGCAACACATCAAGCAGACCACCTTATGAAAATACACACACATACACACGTACACACACACACACGTACACACACGCACGTACACACACACACACACACACACACACACACACACACACACACACACACACACACACACACACACACACATTTTTGTGTCATTCATTAATTCCCTCATTTTAAAGACTTTCTGAGATGTATTTGAAATGATTATACATGTGCCTGCTTGGCCCGGTCCTACTGGAAGTGTCTTAAAAGGAACCACAAATGCCTGTTACGTATTAAGATGTAGATTTGTATTCCTATTATGTGTGCAGGTTCTTGGTACTGTTTTAATTCTCTTAGTCCGGCTGAATTAATCTGATCAACAGGAATATGTAACAGCAATATACAGGGATTGCATGCTTAAAAAAATTGCTATCATCTCAGAACGGAATTCCAGAAAGCTGGATAATAATAATAAATAATAATAATAATAATTTTAATAATAATAAAAATGTATTATTGTGTTTTGCCATCTGTGAAGAACCCCCCCCTCACACACACACACACACATTTGTTCTCTTAGAACAAATGACCATTAAATCAGAACTTCCTACTTGCGATTTCTAACTCTCTGATTGGCCGAGCCAAGACGTAGAGTTTGGACTTCTTCAAGGCTATAAATGGATATATATAAATTTTACCAAATCTCTCTCTTTCACTCTCTCTCTCTCTCTCTCTCTCTCTCTGGTGCATGCTGGGAATGGGCTCTATGCACGGCGGTATTTCCGGTGAAGGATTAAGGATGCTCGATAACTTCCGCCGATCGTAGAGTCCAATGCAATACCGAGAATTTATATTGAATTTTATACTCCATGGTTATAATAAAGAAACGTTAGTCACAAAAACAGATAAAACAGACATCCCTCGTTGTGTTTATGCTTCTTTTTAAAATTCTATTAAATAAACATAACCAACCGGAAATGGACGAGCATCCTTGCGTCAAATGTGGAACTTATGCGTGCATATAGCCCATTGGGTAGGGAGTGCATGGGAGGGTGATCTAGGTGAGAGGAATTTTTTCAAATTTTTCACTGATTCTTGCTTTTTCTTGTATTCGATTATTTTAATAAAAAAAAAAAAAAAAAAAAAAAAAAACTGAGTTTGTTTTCTGCGAGAGTTGTCTCGTGTCGGAGGAAAGGATGACGTCTCATACTCAAGCGAGTGTGCAGGCGTCAGGCCTGTCGCTCCGGCATGGGATTAGGTGTGTGACCCAGGCAGGTGTGCCGGTAGAAGATGTGTTACTGGACGTGGCAGAGCGCCTGGGCCATGAGAATATCATTTCGGCGTCTCGGATGAACAAGGCCGTAGTGATATTTTTAAAGGAAGAAAATCTGGTCCATGGTTTGATTGAGAGCGGGATATCGGTAAGTGGCACATTTGTTTCTGTTCAACCTTTAGTTTCAATCACGACGAAGGTGACGGTTTCAAACGTTCCGACTTTTATCCCTGATGCTGACATTGAGTGAGAGCTTACTCGATTTGGAAAACTTGCTAGTGGAATTAGAACGGTTCCACTTGGTTGTAAAAATGCCGCTTTAAAGCATGTGTTGTCGTTTAGGAGACAGGTGTACATGTTTTTAAAGGAACCGACACTGAACATCTCTTTTCACTGTGTTTTTGAGGGCAAGTCGTATATGATGTACGCGAGCACGGGAGAGATGCGGTGTTTCGAATGCGGGAGCATTGGACATGTTAGGCTGTCTTGTCCTCATAGAATTGAATCTGAGAATGAAGCAGGTCCTAGCAATACTTCAGATAAGAGTAAGGAAAATGAAATGCAAAACAGTAATGTACCAAACGAAGTTGCAGTGGTGAATAATGAAGATCAGAATGTGGATTCAAATTTGAAAGCAGGAACGATTATAGAAGATCCATCCCCTAATATTGAAAAAGAAATAGAAGAAGCCTCTGGTAGTAAGACAAAACAGAAAAAAAATGAAGAGAGTTAATGTTGAAACCGATGTGGGTGTTGAGAGAAGCAGTGTGGTACAGGGGTCTGTGTCAGAGAATATAAGCCAGACGAATGATGATAATGCAAACGGTGTGAAAGGTGACGTTTTGGAAAGAGGAAAGATAATATCTTTGATTAAGAAGGTGAAATCAGATATGGTTGATGAGGAAATGGATGATGATGGTGACGAGGATGATGATGATGATGGTGGTGGGTTGTCTGATTTCTCAGATGTATCAGACGTTTCACAAGTGAGCAGTGAGCAGGTTTATTCATTAGAAGAAATAAATAATTTCCTGGATGAAACCTTTGGAAAATCTATAGATGTACTGAATTATTTTTCTGATCTGAAGAGGTTTGAGACTTCTGTTCGTTACTGGCAGAGGAAGGTTGGAGAAGATGAACTCAGTCAGAGAAAGATATTTCGTTTAAAGAAGTTTCTTGCAAAATTGCGAAGGGATAAAACCCACATAAAATGTAAATTCAAATAATTGAATCCATGAATCACACATCACTCAGGATGATTTTACTACACTCTTTGTTTCTTTCTGTCTCTATTTTTTATCTCTTTATTTTTTCTATGGAGATGATAAGGGCCGCTTCTTTAAACATTAATGGAGGGAGAGACAGGAGCAAGAGAACAATGGTGGCAGAATTAATTAATATCAAGAATGTAAATGTTTCTTTTTTGCAAGAAACACATACAGACTGTAGTAATGAAGTAGAGTGATGTAGATGGTGGGAGGGGGAGAGCGTCTTCAGTCATGGCTCAAATTTGAGTGCTGGAGTAGCTATTCTTTTTTCAAAAAAATTGAATTTGAAAATTTCATCAACTATGGAAATAGAAAAGGGTAGGGTTTTAATGGTTGCTGGAGAAATAAATGACTTAAAAATTATTTTTATAAATGTTTATGCTCCAAACAATAGCTCAGATCGTGTGGAAGTGTTTAGGAAGTTGCAGAGTGCTTTAAGAAATTGTGATAATGATTCTTGCATAATAATGGGTGGAGATTGGAATTGCACCACAAATTTTCTTTTGGACAGGAACAGAGAGGAGTCTCATTGTAAGGAAATGAAGGGAGGATGCAAGATGCAAATAACTCAGTTTAATGATGGGTCAGATATGACAAAAGTTAGACACAGGTCGGGGACAACACTCAGGTGGTAGGTGAAGCAGGGATGAGATGGCGATCCGGTGGTGATGACGTGCTCGAGTGAAACCCAGGGAAGTGGAACATCCAGACGACACGAATACTGACACAATCCAGGAAACACGAAGAACTGATGAAATCCAGATGAGACACAGACGAGGCACGAGCACAGGAAACACACCGAATGACAACTAGGCTTGCCGCGATAGACGGTGTTGACGGTGTTACCGGTTTTAAGCCCCATCACCGGTGACATCACTTTCCCACCGTGACACCGCGATGTCTTGACTTTTTTTTTTAAAGTATTCGTTTTTGCTAAAATATTTATTTGAATTAATTAAAAATAATAATTTTCAATTATTTAGTTCTGAAGAGAGCATTATAATTAAAAATGAACTGCGCAACGCGTGCCGTCACAGATCAGCAAGCATCAGGATTCCATTTAGCACGTGTGGAGACGAGAACGAGTCAAATTACAGAAAAGCAAGATAATGGCGGAAGATTTGGTGTCAAAACGCAATGCAAAAGCGCCTGTTTGGCAATATTTTGGCCAATATATATTAATGTTAATAAATGCCAATTTATAGTGTTTTACTTTTTTTTAGAGTGCTGTCATTTATGTAGGCTAAGGTCCTTTTTAAAGTTTTTATTTTATATTCGTCTCTTTTTATTTGGTTTTATCTTATTTAAACTTTGTTTAATTTATTTAGGCCTATTTTGTTTTCTTATTCGTTAATAAACGTTTTATTTTTTTGGGCCCACAGTTTGCCGATTTTCACTTTTTTCAGCCTATGCATGGGGTTATTTTTATTAGTTCGTTATGCTAATAAAAGTCTATAAATAAAAGTTTTATTATCAGCGAGTTGTTTTTTTTGTCCATTCAAGCAATTGACGCTTATTTCGAAAGTGAAAGTATAACGCGCACGCATTTAAAAGCTATTTAACCCCCCACCTTGCCCTCTACGGTGACACCGGGATTACCGGTGTTGTCACACGTCGATTAACCGGTGGGAAATTTTCCTCACCGCGGCAACCCTAATGACAACCACAACGATCTGACAACAAGAGGGAGAAAATGCTGGGTATATATAGGAACTGAAATGAATGGCAGCTGGTGACACTAATCAACACAACGAGTAACCACACCCACACAATTACACTCACACAGACACATCAGCCTGAGACAGCCGATTCATGAACCGTGACAGTACCCCTCCTCCTAAGAACGCCTCCTGGCGTTCTCAGACTCCCTTACCTGGCGATTGTAATCATCAATAAGGGAGTGATCCAGGATGTCTCTAGCAGGTACCCAACTTCTCTCCTCCGGACCGTAGCCCTCCCAGTCCACCAGGTACTGAAATCCGCGTCCCCTCCGTCTTGAGTCCAGAATACGGTTTACCGAGTATGTTGGTTCCCCATCTACGAGTCGCGGCGGAGGGGGAGGGGGGGGGGGCCGGGGCAGGCGGATTAATGTGAGAACAAAACACGGGTTTGATTTTAGAGACAGGAGGAAGTTTGAGGCGGACTGTCACCGGACTAATAATCTTGGTGACAGGAAACGGGCCAATAAATTTGGGAGCTAGCTTGTTAGACACGGAGCGAAGAGGAATATTCTTGGTAGAAAGCCACACTTTTTGACCCATGACGTAGACGGGAGGCCTTGGCCGGTGGCAATCGGCCTTGGCCTTCATGCGCCTCCCTGCTTGGAGTAGAGTCTCACGGGCTCTAGTACAAGTACGGTGGCACCTCTGGACGAATGCGTGAGCGGAGGGGACCGCGACTTCGGATTCCAGACTCGGAAAAATTGGTGGCTGGTAACCTAAACTACACTTAAATGGCGAGAGGCCCGTGGATGACACTGGTAAAGAATTGTGGGCGTACTCCACCATAGAAAGTTGTTGGCTCCAGGACGACGGATTCTTGGCAACCAAACATCGCAACATTCTTTCGAGGTCTTGATTGGCTCGCTCAGATTGTCCATTTCTCTGGGGATGATAGCCCGAGGACAGACTGACCGTGGCCCCCAGTAACTTACAAAATTCTTGCCAAAATTTGGATATGAATTGGGAACCCCTGTCAGAGACCACGTCCATCGGGAGGCCATGTAACCGAAAAACGTGATCTATGACAGTAACCGCTGTCTCCTTGGCTGAAGGTAATTTGGGCAAGGGGATGAAATGTGCCGCCTTCGAGAACCGGTCCACTACGGTTAAAACAACCGTCATGCCATTAGAGGGCGGGAGGGCGGTGATAAAATCTAGAGCGATGTGGGACCAGGGTCTCGAAGGGACAGGCAGCGGTCGTAGTAATCCATCTGGGGGTTGGTTAGATGTCTTACTAGTGGCACAGACTGAGCAAGCCAACACAAAATCGTGAATGTCGCGAGCCATCAGTGGCCACCAAAATCGTTGTTTAACTAGAAAACTGGTGCGAGTCACTCCTGGATGACAAGCCACGTTGGAGCAATGACCCCACCGAATAACGTCGGACCGTAACCCCTCCGGAACAAACAATCGACTTGGTGGGCAACCGGGCGGAGGCGTTACCCCATCTAAGGCTGTCATGACCTTCGATTCGACCTCCCATACCAGAGTGGAGATGACAACCTTCTCAGGTAAAATACACTCGGGAGTCACCGGGCGTTCGGATGGATCAAAAATACGAGATAAGGAGTCGGGTTTGATGTTTTTGGACCCGGGGCGGTACGAGAGAACAAAATCAAAGCGTCCGAAAAAAAGAGCCCACCGAGCCTGCCTGGAGTTGAGTCTTTTAGCAGATCTGATGTATTCAAGATTCTTATGGTCGGTCCAAACGATAAAGGGTACCCCCGAACCCTCTAACCAATGACGCCATTCCTCCAACGCTAACTTAACTGCCAACAACTCTCTATCACCAATGTCATAATTATGTTCGGCAGACGATAATCGATGAGAAAAAAACGCGCAGGGATGCAACTTGTCGTCTGAGGAAGCGCGCTGTGAAAGTACTGCTCCTACTCCCACCTCTGACGCGTCAACCTCCACCACGAACTGACGTGTGGGATCAGGGGTGACAAGAATGGGAGCCGAAACAAAGCGACTTTTGAGTTTGGTGAACACTGCCTCAGCAGTGTTTGACCACCTGAACGTCGTTCGGGGGGAGGTCAAGGCAGTCAGAGGCGCGACTAGTTGGCTGAAATTACGAATGAAACGTCGGTAAAAATTGGCAAACCCCAGAAACCGCTGTAGGGCCTTACGGGAATCTGGACTTGGCCAATCTACCACAGCCTTAACCTTGTCAGGATCCACACGCAGAAGAGATGATGTACCCTAGGAAGGGAACAGACTGTGCATGAAACGAACATTTCTCCGCCTTGACAAAAAGCCCATTCTCTAACAGTCTCTGGAGCACTCGCCTGACGTGCTGAACATGTTCCTGGAGAGACGAAGAAAAAAATCAATATGTCATCCAGGTAAACATATATGAACTGATCTACCATGTCTCTCAACACATCATTAACGAGTGCCTGGAAAACCGCTGGGGAGTTGGACAGACCGAAAGGCATAACCAAATATTCAAAGTGCCCCCTAGGGGTATTAAAAGCGGTTTTCCATTCATCCCCCTTCCTGATGCGGACCAAATGATATGCATTACGTAAGTCCAGTTTCGTGAAAATGGATGCTCCCTGCAACCTCTCGAAGGCTGAAGACATCAACAGCAAAGGGTATGAAGCTCGCCCCCGCAGGAGAAGAGGAAGGCTGGATGAACCCAGAGGCCAGAGAATCAGAAATATATTTCTCCATGGCCTCCCTCTCTGGAATAGAAAGAGAGTAAAGTTTGCCTTTAGGCGGAGATTTACCTGGCAGTAACTCTATCGCACAGTCATAGGAACGATGCGGAGGAAGAGAAGCAGCACGAGACTTTCTGAACACCTCCTTCAGGTCGTGGTACTCCGTGGGCACGTTAGACAAATCCGCTACCTCACTCTGAAACAGAGAATCAGACACAGACGGACAGGCAGACACTAAACAGGACTCATGACAGTGGTTACTCCATGTGGAAACCGTGTTAGTGCACCAGTCGACACGGGGGTTGTGTCTGGAAAGCCACGGGTGACCCAAAACCACTGGTGCAAGTGGTGAGTCCATGAGAAAAAATGAAATAAGTTCAGTGTGATTTCCAGAAGTGATGAGGGTAATGTCTTCAGTAACGTGAGTGATGCGGGGAAGTTCTTGACCATTGAGTGCGTTGACGATAATCAGGTGCGAAAGGGGGGTGACGGGGATCTGAAGTCTATGTGCTAGTCTGAAGTCCATGAAATTACCCTTCGCTCCCGAATCCAGAAGTGCGCTGGTGCAGTGCGTAGATTGTCGCCATCTCAGTCTTACCGGGAGGAGGGTTGATGTTGATGAGGTCTTCTCAGCGGAGATCCCACCCGATAGTAGCCTCATACTTACTACCGGGCTTGCTCTTTTACCGGGCAGGAGTGGATGAAGTGGCCCGCCCGGCCACAGTAGAGACAGAGTCCTTGGGATCTCCGCCTCTCCCTCTCCTCCCGGGAAAGCCGAGCTCTCCCCACCTGCATGGGTTCGTGGTCGATTGCGGTAGATCCATTACGTAGATCTCTTTTTGAACGCGGTCAGCCAACCCATGCAGGAACATATCCCACTGCGCCGCCTCGTTCCAACGGCACTCTGCGGCCAGGGTGCGGAACCGGATGGAAAAGTCCGCCACCGAGCCTTCTCCTTGTCGTAGTTCGGCGAGTAATCTGGCCGCCTCCTTAGCCGCCACTGCACGGTCGAAAACTCTCTTCATCTCCTCGGAGAGTGCCTGGAACGAGGTGCAGCAGTCGTCCCCGTTCTCCCACACCGCCGTCCCCCAAAGTGATGCTCTTCCTGACAGCAGGGTTAACACAAATGCCACCTTCGCCTCTTCGCTCTGGAAAGTCTGTGGCTGTAAGGCAAAATGCATAGAACATCTAGTGAGGAATGCTCTACAAAACTCAGGCTCACCGGAATATCCCTCAGGTGTGGGTAGGCGTGGCTCTGATCTCCCCGCTGCTGCAGGCGCTGGTGGTGGGGGGACGGGCGGCGTGGGGGCGCAGTGGGAGTCCGTAAAAGCTGTACCTGTTGGGTGAGCTCAGACATCTGCTTCACGAGTGCTTGCACCGCACGACCTGTGCCAGAGATACTCTCTTCCTGTTGATCCATACGTGCGATACTGTGAGCGACGAAGTCGTTGAGCTGTGATGAATTTGCTGCATCCATGGTTTGGTCAGATCGTTCTGTAAGGAAATGAAGGGAGGATGCAAGATGCAAATAACTCAGTTTAATGATGGGTCAGATATGACAAAAGTTAGACACAGGTCGGGGACAACACTCAGGTGGTAGGTGAAGCAGGGATGAGATGGCGATCCGGTGGTGATGACGTGCTCCAGTGAAACCCAGGGAAGTGGAACATCCAGATGACACGAATACTGACACAATCCAGGAAACACGAAGAACTGATGAAATCCAGATGAGACACAGACGAGGCACGAGCACAGGAAACACACCGAATGACAACCACAACGATCTGACAACAAGAGGGAGAAAATGCTGGGTATATATAGGAACTGAAATGAATGACAGCTGGTGACACTAATCAACACAACGAGTAACCACACCCACACAATTACACTCACACAGACACATCAGCCTGAGACAGCCGATTCATGAACCGTGACACTCATCCACTGTCCAGTAATGCTCTTCAGAATATTATAAAAGAGTTTGAGTTGGTGGAAGAATATAAATAAGAGAATTAGACAGTATACATGGGTTAAAATACTAATGTAACTGGAGCAAGATTAGATAGAATATATGTAAGTAAAACAAGTGTGAATTGAGTATCTAATGCTAACATTTTCTGAACCATTTGCAACGGTTTTTCAGATCATCATATTGTAACCATGGATTTTAACATTATTACTTTAGCACGCCCAAGGTATTACTGGCATTTCAATACTAAATTATTGCAGGATAGGTCTTTTTGTGAAAAGTTTTGTGATTTTTGGAAATTGTGGAAGTTGAATAAAGGTAATTTTGAGAATATAACACAATGGTGGGAGGTGGGGAAAACACAGATAAAGTTTTTTTGTCAAAATTTTTCCTACAATACTACTGTGTGTGTAAAAAGAAAATTGAACAGTTGGAGAAAGAAATTATTGGTATGGAAAATGTGATGGACTATGGAAAATACATACAAACTTTGGGTGTATCAAATGACCTAAGGAACAAGAAAATTGAATTAAGATCCTTCTTAGAGGAAAGAGCGAAGGGCGCTTTAATTCGAGCAAGAATTTCTTCTATCAAGGACATTGACTCTCCCACTTCTTATTTTTTAAATCTGGAGCGGAGAGTTGCACAACAAAAGCGCATACTTCACCTGCGTAAGGAAAATGGAGCTTTAACATCTAATCCGACAGAAATGAGGAAAATGGCAATGGATTTTTATGCTGATTTGTATGGACATATTGACTGTGACTCTGAGAACATGGCACAATTATTACAAGGACTTCCAAAGTTGCAACCTGGGGACACGAAAGAGCTAGACATGATGATCAGCCTTGATGAACTTTCAGATGCAGTTCACCAACTCTCCACTGGGCGTGCACCAGGAATAGATGGGTTGCCTGCTGAATTTTATAAGACTTTTTGGACCGTTTTAGGTGAAGATTTTTATGAAGTTTGTTGCGAATGTTTTGAAAAGGGGGTGTTACCAACTAGTTGTCAGAGGGCTGTTATCTCTCTGTTACCAAAAAGTGGAGATCTGGGTTTTTTAAAAAACTGGCAGCCTGTTTCCTTGATGTGCTCGGACTATAAAATACTGGGAAAGGTTCTAGCCAATAGGTTAAAAAAATATTTACACATTGTGGTCAAAGGAGAGCAAACTTATTGTATTCTGGGTCGTACAATCATGGATAATCTGTTTTTAATAAGGGATGTTATGTGTCTATTTATGAAAATTGTAACGTTGAATTTTTGTCCATTGATCAGGAGAAGGCTTTTGATCGGGTGGGTCATGAGTACATTTTTAAAGTTTTAGAATCATTTGGATTTGGGAAAAGTTTTATTTCATGGATTAAATTGTTGTATAAAGGGGCATCAATAATGCTTAAGATGGGGAATGATTTGACTTATCCATTGCAGGTGAAAAGGGGTATTCGACAGGGCAACTCTATAGCCTAGCAATCGAACCCCTGTTAAGCAAATTAAGAAATGGATTGAAGGGTTTCATGATTCCAGGTGATCCAAGGGAGTCGAGATGTTCTGTGTCCGCTTATGCTGATGATGTAACTATTTTTGTTACGGTGAAAGTAGATATGCGAATATTATGTGAGAGTTTACATGTTTACGAAAAAGCGTCTTCAGCCATAGTTAATTGGGGGAAAAGTAATGGTTTTATTATGGGTCAGTGGGAAAATGGTGCGCCACCTCCACTTCCCGGGGGTTTGCATTGGGGAAGAGAAGGTATAAAAATTCTTGGAGTGTTTTTAGGAGTCGAAAACTATAGAAAAAGAACTGGGAGGGGTTACTGGAGAAGGTGTCTGCTAAGTTGTCTAAATGGAAATGGCTATTACCAGAGCTATCCTACAGGGGTAGAGTTTTGGTTACAAATAACCTGGCCGCCTCCATGTTATGGCACAGACTCAACATTTTAGAGCCGCCGGATGATATTGTTAGAAGTATCCAGAGAAATAAACAATGCAATAAACTGGAATAAATCCTCCATCCTCCCTTTACATAAAACCAAATGGGATGTGGCACCCCATCAATCACCAATACCTATTTGTCAGGATCACATCACTTACTTAGGCATTAAGATTTCCTCCAGACTGTCAGAGTTGGTAACGCTCAACTTCACACCACTACTAAAAAAAATAGAAGACGATTTGCTCAGGTGGCTCAACCTCCCAATCTCCATAATCGGCAGGATAGCAGTGTCACGGGGTGGTGCAGAGGGTGCAGGCAGAAGTAGCGGGAGGAATCCAGATTAACACAAAGATACGAATTTATTTTAAACATACAGGCAGGAAGACAGGGTTTCACCAAGTAACATCAAACATCGACCGACAAAGACAGACTGAATAAGATGGAACTAAATACACAGAGGAATCAAACTAAACGAGGTGCAAACAGGTGAAAATGATGATGACAGGACGAGGAACAGGTGGCTGATTGGGGAGTGAGTCCGGGAGTAGAAACAAAAGGATCCGGGGAAGTGTAGTGCAGATGACGAGACAGACTGGTGCAGACGGAGGACTGTGACATCACTCCCCCTCCTGGTAGGCGTGACCTCACGCCGTAACATCAACGGGGAGGGGGGGTGGGCGCCCTGGAGGCTGTGGAGGATGTGGTCTGGAGCAGGAAGCCCCCCAGGGCGAGCAGGATGAGGGCGTGGCCAGGGCGGAGCAGGATGAGGGCGTGGCCAGGGCGGAGCAGGATGAGGGCGTGGCCAGGGCGGAGCAGGATGAGGGCGTGTCCAGGGCGGAGCAGGATGCGGGCGAGGCCAGGGCGGAGCAGGATGAGGGCGTGGCCAGGGCGGCCATGGCGGTGAGGTCCCTTCGGGCGGCCATGGTGGTGAGGTCCCTTCGGGCGGCCATGGCGGTGAGGACCCTTCAGGCGACCACGGCGGCGAAGACCCTTCAGGCGGCCACGGCGGTGAAGACCCTTTAGGCGGCCACGGCGGAACTGAAAGGCCGAAGAACCATGGCGCCAACGAAGTCCTGGCATGCTGAAGCCGCGCCGTAGAGCCACGGGACCGAAGAGGCGACGCGGGGACGGGTGACCGGAGTGACGATGAGGCGAGGGAGGCCGACGGGGAGACCAGAGGAAGGGAGGAGTCCAGGGATGCCGAAGGGGTGGAGGGTGAGGGTGCAGCCCGAATCCCGGAAGTCCGTGGCTGGTACTGGGCGTCGAGCAACGAGGGCCGACCTGGCGTGGCGCTCGAGCCCAGCGGAGCTTCCGGGCAGACGGACTGCGGAGGCGATGAGGGAGTGGCGGGTCTAGGTGAAGGCGGAGGGCTGACAGGGTGAGATGAAGGTGTGGGCTCTGAGGACAGAAGTGTAGACCTGAACTCGGTCTTACTGAAGGGGCTTGAGTGAGCAGAGGGGATGACCAGCAGTGGTGGATGAACAGTCCAAATGTGATGGTTAGGAGGAGGTGGGAGAGGGAGGCTGGGAGGGACCATGGTCTCGGGCTCTGGCTGGACGGTCTCGGGCTCTGGCTGGACGGTCTCGGGCTCTGGCTGGACGGTTACCGGTGCTGGCTGGACGGTCACCGGTGCTGGCTGGACGGTCACCGGCGTTGGCTGGACGGGGCTGGTCGGAACCAGCGGCGAGGGAAGCTCAGGTTCGGGAGGGCTGGACGGAACCAGCGGGGCGAAAAGTTCGAGTTCATACTTGGGAGGGCTGGACGGAACCAGCGGGGCGGAGAGTTCGTGCTCGGGAAGGCTGGACGGAACCAGCGGAGGGGAGAGTTCATACTTGGCAGTGCTGGACGGAACCAGCGGGGCGGAGAGCTCGTGCTCGGGAGAGCTGGACGGAACCAGCGGGGCGGAGAGTTCGTGCTCGGGAAGGCTGGACGGAACCAGCGGAGAGGAGAGCTCGTGCTCGGGAGAGCTGGACGGAACCAGCGGGGCGGAGAGTTCGTGCTCGGGAGAGCTGAACGGAACCAGCGGAGGAAGCTCGGGCTCGGCAGGGCCGACGGTGAGCGCCGGCTTTCGGGGGACGAGCATTAAACGGGGGCGCCGAATCGGGTGGAGAATCCCCTGGAAAATCACGGCGTCCATGTTGCTTTGCGGTCGGTCGATCTGTCACGGGGTGGTGCAGAGGGTGCAGGCAGAAGTAGCGGGAGGAATCCAGATTAACACAAAGATACGAATTTATTTTAAACATACAGGCAGGAAGACAGGGTTTCACCAAGTAACATCAAACATCGACCGACAAAGACAGACTGAATAAGATGGAACTAAATACACAGAGGAATCAAACTAAACGAGGTGCAAACAGGTGAAAATGATGATGACAGGACGAGGAACAGGTGGCTGATTGGGGAGTGAGTCCGGGAGTAGAAACAAAAGGATCCGGGGAAGTGTAGTGCAGATGACGAGACAGACTGGTGCAGACGGAGGACTGTGACAGACGTGGGGTGGACAGATGTGGCATGCGCTCTGTTGAGAAGAGCATTGAATCTGGGATATGACAAGCAGCTGTTTTTATTGAAAGCTAATGAACTGGATTTTAATCAATTGACTGCTTTCTACCAGTCCATGCTGAAAGTGTGGAACAGGACATTTTCTGTGACCAGAGAGATTTTGCAACCACAGGACTGGATTTTGAGAGAACCCCTATTTCATAACTCTTTGATACAAACAAACATTTTGTCATCGAGCAGTGTGAGGAACTGTCTGATCAGAGCGGGATACACGAAGATTGAACATCTGGGGACGACAATTGGTGGAGGACAGCAGTGTCAATCCAACACAGGACAGGAATACGTTCTCTACATCTCTTGGATTGGATGCTGGATGAAGTGCGCTCAGCGCTGCCTGGAGCCTGTAGAGAAGCATTACGAGCGCCTTCGCAGGGATGGAGCTACAGATTTCCAGCAATACGGGTATCTGCTGCACAGGAAAGGCCAGATGATGAAGATTCTTTGGTGTCCTTTAAGACTCCAGAGCTGGGATTACTTCAGGATATTAGTAAAAAGACACTATACACTGTGTGTGTTAAAATGTCTCATAAAACTGTTTTGAGAAGTGTTAAGACATGGAGGTGGACAGAAGTGTTTGGGCCAGGCTTCAGAGGATGCTGGAGATCTCTGTACAAACCTCCTATTGAGAAACGTACAGCAGATTTACAGTGGAGACTGATGTATGGTATAATAGCTACGAACAGACACGTGGCACACTTGAATCCAGAGATAGGGAAGGAATGTCCTTTTTGTGGAACGGAGGAAACGGTTGATCACTTGTTTATCCAGTGTGAAAGGTTAAGAGGTCTTTTTAATTTTTTAGAAGTTTGTTTTGAAAGCGTGGGTGAAGTTTTTTCCTATCAAGTTTTTATTAGTGGTCCTAAGTACAGAGTCAGTGATAAAAGAAAAGTGGTTTTGTTAAATTACCTTGTGGGAACAGCCAAGATGGCAATTTGGAAGACGCGCAAAAACAGGATCTTGGGAACTGGTTCAGTCGATGCAGAGAGAGTTCTGAAGGGGTTGGTGGCTGCTCGAATTAAAATTGAGTTTGCTTATTTCAAATTAGTCAATAATATTATGGAGTTTTCTGCAATATGGACAGTAGGGAGGTTTTTGTGTGAGGTTGGGGAGGAGGAAATGTTGAGTTTAAAGGATTAGTTCACTTTTGAAAAAACTTTTGCTGATAATTTACTCACCCCCATGTCATCCAAGATGTCCATGTCTTTCTTTCCTCAGTCAAAAAGAAATTTAGGTTTTTGATGAAAACATTCCAGGATTTTTCTCCATATAATGGACTTCAATGGGAACCGGATGGTTCAAGTATCAAAAGACGGTTAATAACAGTTTCAGATGCAGCTTCAAATGTCTTTAAACGATATCAGACGATGAATAAGGGTCTTATCATGCGAAACGATCGGTTATTTCAAAACTTATTCCAAAAATGTAACTTTTATAAGTACAAATGCTAGCCTTTCTCCATTCTGTGAGGCGCGTTTGCAACGTCACGTATTACGTAATTGTGTTCAAAAGGTCACGGGCGACGTAGCCGAAAGTACAGAGTCAGTGTTTACAAGTTGAACGCATAGGTTGAACGTGCAAACTAACTCAAACGCCGTTTACAAAAAAAGGAATTAAAAGGAAAAACAACGATGTCGGACGATTTTGATTCTGTACTTCCGGCTACGTCGCCCGTGACCTTTTGAACGTAATTACGTATTACGTGACGTTACAAACGCGCCTCAGAGAATTTAGCAAGGCTAGCATTTGTCCTTATAAAAGTTACATTTTTTGAATAAGTTTTGAAATAACCGATCGTTTCGCATGATAAGACCCTTATTCATCGTCTGATATCGTTTAAAGACATTTGAAGCTGCATCTGAAACTGTTATTAACCGTCTTTTGATACTTGAACCATCCGGTTCCCATTGAAGTCCATTATATGGAGAAAAATCCTGGAATGTTTTCATCAAAAACCTAAATTTCTTTTTGACTGAGGAAAGAAAGACATGGACATCTTGGATGACATGGGGGTGAGTAAATTATCAGCAAAAGTTTTTTCAAAAGTGAACTAATCTTTTAAAGATGTAATGTTAGGATTGCAATAAGGATTGATTGTATTGTGTTTTAAAATATTTGAATTTATTTATTTGTATTTTTGGAGTTTGATTTCTTGAGGATGTGTTGGAATGACATGATAAATGATAAAATAAATATGTTTTAAGCCTCTCTCTCTCTCTCCGTCTCTCTCTCTCTCTCCCACTCTTACTTTCACTTTTAAAACTCCTGTTTTAAAAGTGTTTGTTCGTTATCTGTTGTACATCCCATGTAACTGTAATAAATGTCTTGAACAGTCCTACGGTGGTCAAAAAACTCTCACAGATAGTCAGTTCAATCAGAAAGGGGTTTACACTTTATTTTGGATATATAAAACTCTGGCACAGATTTCAGTAGAGAGAGACGGATGAGACAGCCACACGAAAAGACCCGCAAGGCACAATGCATCTAAGTTACACTCGGTAAGCTTCACTCTTAACATGGCACACAGTGCTTTAAACTCAACGTGACACCCCAATTCATAAGTTACAGCACACAGTGAACACAAGTCTAGGGCGGAACTTTCCGGTCTCGTTTCCCGGTCCCCCTCCCTGACCCTCTATTCGTTACGCACTCACAACAGTTCATTCATACTGAAAAGATTAAAAAAACTTCCCTCCCTCCGGGTGAAGAAGACCCATCCATATAAGGTAGTTAGTGCAGACTGCCTCCGTAGTCACAGCCGCCGCCAACTGCACGCCGGCAGTGCTTACAGCTCAGGTTTATTCAAGTCCGTTGATTGTTCGCATCATCAGGTCACTTTGAAAGTCTCAATGGGATTTAGGTGCCAGTTTTTTTTAGGTTAGGGTGACAGTCCAATGAGTCTCTGAGGTAACAGTTAATCGGTGACACTCTGATAATTCCCCTCCCCCTCACCCCCCCTCACCCCAAGGCAGCTAACTATCTAACTATCTTCATCTCCGGAGGACCTATTGTCCCCGAGAGGCAGCCAAAACATTCTCCACAGGTCACCACCCTCAGAGAGTCCCGCTCGCTTGCCCCACACCCCTCTTTTAAAGTCCCATTTGTTTCCTTCCACAGGTGAATGTCATCACCACAGTCACGTGGTCGCCCCATGACGACACACTACATAATAGTAATTGTATTTGTAGTCTGCCTTTATTAAATTCATTTATATTCATTGATTAATTCATGTCTCTTGCTCATATCCCAGTCACTAAAATGTACGATCTAGCTGCTTTAAAAGTCTAAAAGTACTTTAACTAATTTTAACAGGCTATCTTTGTGAAAACAGTAAGGTTAGTTCACGGCCAGAAATTTCCTTTCCTGTCTCTGAAAGTATTTCTGTATGAGAATTGATAATGATCTCATGAATAGTTCGCTGGACGAGTAGATCGTCAGATGACAAATTGATTCATAGGGATACCGTCGAAGTAAACATATGTAGACCTAATTGACATATATTAGTATTAATTATAATTCTTTTTGATTAAATATTGATATACAATTGAGCTAATTGTTACCTGTCTGTAAAACATGGTCTAGACAGTTAATTACAATCAATGCAATGTTATGGTCATTTGTATGCATGCAGATGCAGGTAACATCGCATCCCTTCCTGGGAGATTTAATAACATGTAAGGCTGATCTGTTCCAAACCTGTATAAATAATTATTAATTATCAGTTGATTATTATATGCAAATTCCCCATATCGATCAGGTCATGAGAGTCTTTACATGTCACATAATCTAATGATCTGTTTTATCTAGGATAAAATCCAAGTTGACTTTAGACATAAAAAGACAAATCTTTATTGGCAGCCAACAATGTCATCTGAGACTCATTTGAAATACGTGCTTGTGTAAAATTACATGTTTTGCATAGCTTTCAGAGTGTGTTCAGTTAGTGGTGCAAAAAGCACGTTCAATTTTATCCAAACCAGATGAACATGAATCTGACAACATTTAATTACGTTTGTTGTTGTTGAACATATCACGTCAGTTCGTAAATTAAATATCCAGTGAGTGGCGCTTAAAGGTTAATACAGAAAATAACTTACCACCTACACTAGACCCCACGCTAAACTAATGGATAAGGTTAGCAAAAGCAAACGTGAGGTGAAACCTTTATTGGAAGTGCAATGCCAGGTGTAACGGTCACCAGGTGGAGTGCCCTTGAGAGTCACCAGAGGGCACTCCACACCAGATGTTCATGTTTCACCCACAACTACATTTCCCAGAACTCACTGCCCGGACTCATCATCACTGATCACATTCACCTGTACCTCATTCACTGATTGCATTCACTGGTGTCTCATCCTGTTAGTCTGTCTATATATACCTTGTGTTCTCATTTTCTCACCGTGAAGTCTTGTTTTACTGTTGGTTGCAATTCTGAGCATTATCCTCCTGAGTTTGGTGCCTGTGTTTGACCTGTGGATTGTTTATCATTAGTGATGGGCAGATCGAGGCTTCGTGAAGTAATTAAACAGTTGAAGCAAATGTGCTATATTGTTTCGAGGCTTCGAATCAATCCGACACCCGTCTCTAGTGATGGCAAAATGAGGCTTCCTGAACCACTGAGACCTCGCAGCCCATTGCTTCACTCAAAGGTTCATTACTCGAAGCTTCATTCAGTATTGCTCACTAGTGACACCTAGCTACTGTGCAAAGAAATAGCAAACAAATTATTTAATTCTGAAGCGATGACCTGAGCAGACTTATGATGTCCATATGGCATATACCCCCCCTGTCCCGTTTTATTTTATTTTTCTTCTCACTGTTAATGTCTGTAACCTTTCATTTGCAATAATACAAATACCTGAGCAGACATTTGTCCATTGCCTGGGAATAAAATAAAATATGTATATTCTGTCTGAACTTACTTCTACAGAGACAACTCTCTCTCTCTCTCTCTCTCTCTCTCTCTCTCTCTCTCTCTCTCTCACACACACACACACACACACACACACACACACACACACACACACACACACACACACACACACACAGAGTTAATTAATTATTCATAAATTATTTGGATAGTGACAGTATGAACAATAAAAGTTACACTGTTGAGTGCAGTGCTTATGGTGGAGGGAGTGTAATAAAGTAAAGTGCAACAGAAAAGTGTGGTGTGGTAAAGGTTAAGAATTGTTTCTGGTGATTTTGTGTATTGAACTGTTACTATTTTTGTGCTGTGTTGTGCTTATGGGACTGGGGACGTAGAGGACCGAAGGAAGGATTAGAAATTATTTTTATTGAGGAACAGAATTTTTTCAAGTGTGTTCAGGCTTAGACATTAAATATTATACAGCCATATAGTGAGGATTATTAGCTATATCAAGACAGTAAAATAATAATAAGCTCTTTCTTGCTGGCTCCATTATAAGAAAAAAGGATAAGGTCACAAAAAGCAAACAATTCCAAAAGGGCAATCCAAATCAAAA
This sequence comes from Pimephales promelas, assembly GCF_016745375.1. The sequence continues at coordinate 1,083,382 of NW_024121743.1, forward strand.
ACCAGTCCAGTCCAAATCCAAAGCAATCAAAATAATCTTATCTAATTAATATAACAATACTATAATATAGCTATAATTAATACTAACAATAAACTATAACTAATCTAACCTAATAATGTAATAATATAAAGCCCTAACACATATATTGCACAATAACGACGATGAAACATCTCTCTAACTCTGACTCCCTGGCGCTACTTCAACTGATTCAATTACTCCTGACAACACCCACAAGGTGGCGCGAGATTCGAACAAACGACACTCAGACCGAACCGATGACGTTTTCACACAAACCGAGGCCTCGTTTGTCATCAGTCACGTGATTTTCACGGTTAACAACACAAGCCTCGAATCGCGGCTTCATCTGGCACGCCCTTTTTGCTCGACACAAGCTCCGACGCCTCGCTTCAAATGTCACATCACTACCCGTCTCCATGGCGACACCTGGAGACCCGTGGATTGTTTATCATAGTGATGGGCAGCTCGAGGCTTCGTGAAGCAATGAAACAGTTGAAGCAAATGTGCTATATTGTTTCGAGGCTTCGAATCAATCCGACACCCGTCTCCATGGCGACACCTAGTGGTCAATTGCAGCTATTCATCTGAAACAACCTTTACAACGAGCCATTTAAAAATGTGTTGTTTTTTATTATTGTATTTTTTTAATATATGATGCTTGTAACCTCTAGTCTCTTCACATTGCATAATGTTATTTTGGTCATGAAAAAATGAATATTAATAAAACAAATTAAGCCACAATGTCTCACCTTCTTATAGATTTTTAATCAAAAACACGCCTGTTACGAACAGTTACAGTGGCGTAGATCGTAAAGCGTGTAGTTCTTAAAGAGCAATTGATGCGCTCAGGTTCGAGCCTGGCTTTTGCGAACATATGTAAAAAGTATAAAGTAACATGGTCTCTAGCGTTATATTTTGCCAATGAACTAAAATCGAAACCATTATGGCTTTTTGCCTTCATAAAACAGCACAATACTTTAAGAATAGGCATTTTGTGTGCACTTTGCTCACGCTATGTTTATGTGTGATCTTTCCCGACCGACCTATCAATCAAACCCTGATTCGGCGGAACACTCCACCTGATGAAACACTTAGAAGCTTCATTTAGCCGTAGTCACGCTTCGGATCAGTGTTTCGAATCATCTGCGCTTCTGGATCTCGCAAAGCTTCGGAACGTCTGTTTTGCGCCAGCCATCCCTGTTTATCATTGCTGACCCTTCTCTGCTGCCCTGACCCTGGACTTTCACTGGACTCTTGATTCTCTCTGCCTGCCTCGACCTTCGCTTGTATCTGGTTTTCTCCTGCCTGCCTCCATTGCCGTGTTGCTGTTGTTGACCCCTGCCTGTTTTGACTACTTTAATAAATGCTGCAAATGGATCCCCTTGTGTCTGCTGCATCGTAACACAGGCGAGCTACCAAGCAAATTTATGTCATTACAGCCAGGTCAAATGTATTTGTTTATATATATCATGCACTAAAAGTAGTTGTAGACCATATCATAGTATTACAAGGAACCAAGTAAAAGTTTTTATTAACCATAATTTGTGTGAAAAGAAATATAAATTGTTGCAGTTTTACTGTGCAATATTGCAAAA
>NW_024121743.1:1085494-1122760 GCF_016745375.1 Pimephales promelas
GCGCAAAACAGACGTTCCGAAGCTTTGCGAGATCCAGAAGCGCAGATGATTTGAAACACTGATCCGAAGCGTGACTACGGCCTAAATGAAGCTTCTAAGTGTTTCATCAGGTGGAGTGTTCCGCCGAATCAGGGTTTGATTGATAGGTCGGTCGGGAAAGATCACACATAAAACATAGCGTGAGCAAAGTGCACACAGAATGCCTATTCTTAAAGTATTTGCTGTTTATGAAGGCAAAAGCCATAATGGTTTCGATTTTAGTTCATTGGCAAAATATAACGCTAGAGACCATGTTAGTTTATACTTTTTACATATGTTCGCAAAAGCCAGGCTCGAACCTGAGCGCATCAATTGCTCTTTTAAGAACTACACGCTTTACGATCTACGCCACTGTAACTGTTCATAACAGGCGTGTTTTTGATTAAAAATCTATAAGAAGGTGAGACATTTGGCTTAATTTGTTTATTAATATTCATTTTTTCATGACCAAAATAACATTATGCAATGTGAAGAGACTAGAGTTACAAGCATCATATATTAAAAAAATACAATAATAAAAAACAACAACACATTTTTAAATGGCTCGTTGTAAAGGTTGTTTCAGATGAATACCTGCAATTGACCACTAGGTGTCGCCATGGAGACGGGTGTCGGATGATTCGAAGCCTCGAAACAATATAGCACATTTGCTTCAACTGTTTCATTGCTTCACGAAGCCTCGAGCTGCCCATCCACTAATGATAACAATCCACGGGTCTCCAGGTGTCGCCATGGAGACGGGTAGTATGTGACATTTGAAGCGAGGCGTCGAGCTTGTGTCGAGCAAAAAGGGGCTGCCAGATGAAGCCGCGATTCGGGCTTGTGTTGTTAACGTGAAAATCACGTGACTGATGACAAACGAGGCCTCGGTTTGTGTGAAAACGTCATCGGTTCGGTCTGAGTGTCGTTTGTTCGAATCTCGCGCCACCTTGTGGGTGTTGTCAGAGTAATTGAATTCAGTTGAAGTAGCGCCAGGGAGTCAGAGTTAGAGAGATGTTTTCATCGTCGTTATTGTGCATATATGTGTTAGGGCTTTATATTATTACATTATTAGGTTAGATTAGTTATAGTTTATTGTTAGTTATTAATTATAGCTATATTATAGTATTGTTATATTAATTAGATAAGATTATTTTGATGCTTTGGATTTGGACTGGACTGGTTTTTGATTTGGATTGCCCTTTTGAATTGTTTGCTTTTTGTGACCTTATCCTTTTTCTTATAATGGAGCCAGCAAGAAAGAGCTTATTATTATTTTACTGTCTTGATATAGCTAATAATCCTCACTATATGGCTGTATAATATTTAATGTCTAAGCCTGAACACACTTGAAAAAAATTCTGTTCCTCAATAAAAAAATTTCTAATCCTTCCTTCGGTCCTCTACGTCCCCAGTCCCATAAGCACAACACAGCACAAAAATTAGTAACAGTTCAATACACAAAATCACCAGAAACAATTCTTAACCTTTACCACACCACACTTTTCTGTTGCACTTTACTTTATTACACTCCCTCCACCATAAGCACTGCACTCAACAGTGTAACTTTTATTGTTCATATACTGTCACTATCCAAATATTTATGAATAATTAAATTAACTCTGTGTGTGTGTGTGTGTGTGGTGTGTGTGTGTGTGTGTGGTGTGTGTGTGTTGTGTGTGTGGGGGTGTGTGTGAGAGAGAGAGAGAGAGGAGAGAGAGAGAGAGAGAGAGAGAGAGAGAGAGTTGTCTCTGGAGAAGTAAGTTCAGACAGAATATACATATTTTATTTTATCCCAGGCAATGGACAAATGTCTGCTCAGGTATTTGTATTATTGCAAATGAAAGGTTACAGACATTAACAGTGAGAAGAAAAATAAAATAAAACGGGACAGGGGGGTATATGCCATATGGACATCATAAGTCTGCTCAGGTCATCGCTTCAGAATTAAATAATTTGTTTGCTATTTCTTTGCACAGTAGCTAGGTGTCACTAGTGAGCATACTGAATGAAGCTTCGAGTAATGAACCTTTGAGTGAAGCAATGGGCTGCGAGGTCTCAGTGGTTCAGGAAGCCTCATTTTGCCATCACTAGAGACGGGTGTCGGATTGATTCGAAGCCTCGAAACAATATAGCACATTTCTTCAACGTTTAATACTTCACGAAGCCTCGATCTGCCATCACTAATGATAAACAATCCAAGTCAAACACAGGCACCAAACTCAGGAGGATAATGCTCAGAATTGCAACCAACAGTAAAACAAGACTTCACGGTGAGAAAATGAGAACACAAGGTATATATTAGACAGACTAACAGATGAGACACCAGTGAATGCAATCAGTGAATGAGGTACAGGTGAATGTGATCAGTGATGATGGGTCCGGCAGTGAGTTCTGGAAATGTAGTTGTGGGTGAAACATGAACATCTGGTGTGGAGTGCCCTCTGGTGACTCTCAAGGGCACTCCACCTGGTGACCGTTACAACTGGCATTGCACTTCCAATAAAGGTTTCACCTCACGTTTGCTTTTGCTAACCTTATCCATTAGGTTTAGCGTGGGTCTAGTGTAGTGGTAAGTTATTTTCTGTATTAACCTTTAAGCGCCACTCACTGGATATTTAATTTACGAACTGACGTGATATGTTCAACAACAACAAACGTAATTAAATGTTGTCAGATTCATGTTCATCTGGTTTGGATAAAATTGAACGTGCTTTTTGCACCACTAACTGAACACACTCTGAAAGCTATGCAAAACATGTAATTTACACAAGCACGTATTTCAAATGAGTCTCAGATGACATTGTTGGCTGCCAATAAAGATTTGCCTTTTTATGTCTAAAGTCAACTTGGATTTTATCCTAGATAAAACAGATCATTAGATTATGTGACATGTAAAGACTCTCATGACCTGATCGATATGGGGAATTTGCATAAATAATCAACTGATAATTAACAATTATTTATACAGGTTTGGAACAGATCAGCCTTACATGTTATTAAATCTCCCAGGAAGGGATGCGATGTTACCTGCATCTGCATGCATACAAATGACCATAACATTGCATTGATTGTAATTAACTGTCTAGACCATGTTTTACAGACAGGTAACAATTAGCTCAATTGTATATCAATATTTAATCAAAAAGAATTATAATTAAATACTAATATATGTCAATTAGGTCTACATATGTTTACTTCGACGGTATCCCTATGAATCAATTTGTCATCTGACGATCTACTCGTCCAGCGAACTATTCATGAGATCATTATCAATTCTCATACAGAAATACTTTCAGAGACAGGAAAGGAAATTTCTGGCCGTGAACTAACCTTACTGTTTTCACAAAGATAGCCTGTTAAAATTAGTTAAAGTACTTTTAGACTTTTAAAGCAGCTAGATCGTACATTTTAGTGACTGGGATATGAGCAAGAGACATGAATTAATCAATGAATATAAATGAATTTAATAAAGGCAGACTACAAATACAATTTACTATTATGTAGTGTGTCGTCATGGGGCGACCACGTGACTGTGGTGATGACATTCACCTGTGGAAGAAACAAATGGGACTTTAAAAGAGGGTGTGGGGCAAGCGAGCGGGACTCTCTGAGGGTGGTGACCTGTGGAGAATGTTTTGGCTGCCTCTCGGGGACAATAGGTCCTCCGGAGATGAAGATAGTTAGATAGTTAGCTGCCTTGGGGTGAGGGGGGGTGAGGGGGAGGGGAATTATCAGAGTGTCACCGATTAACTGTTACCTCAGAGACTCATTGGACTGTCACCCTAACCTAAAAAAAACTGGCACCTAAATCCCATTGAGACTTTCAAAGTGACCTGATGATGCGAACAATCAACGGACTTGAATAAACCTGAGCTGTAAGCACTGCCGGCGTGCAGTTGGCGGCGGCTGTGACTACGGAGGCAGTCTGCACTAACTACCTTATATGGATGGGTCTTCTTTACCCGGAGGGAGGGAAGTTTTTTTAATCTTTTCAGTATGAATGAACTGTTGTGAGTGCGTAACGAATAGAGGGTCAGGGAGGGGGACGGGGAAACGAGACCGGAAAGTTCCGCCCTAGACTTGTGTTCACTGTGTGCTGTAACTTATGAATTGGGGTGTCACGTTGAGTTTAAAGCACTGTGTGCCATGTTAAGAGTGAAGCTTACCGAGTGTAACTTAGATGCATTGTGCCTTGCGGGTCTTTTCGTGTGGCTGTCTCATCCGTCTCTCTCTACTGAAATCTGTGCCAGAGTTTTATATATCCAAAATAAAGTGTAAACCCCTTTCTGATTGAACTGACTATCTGTGAGAGTTTTTTGACCACCGTAGGACTGTTCAAGACATTTATTACAGTTACATGGGATGTACAACAGATAACGAACAAACACTTTTAAAACAGGAGTTTTAAAAGTGAAAGTAAGAGTGGGAGAGAGAGAGAGAGACGGAGAGAGAGAGAGAGGCTTAAAACATATTTATTTTATCATTTATCATGTCATTCCAACACATCCTCAAGAAATCAAACTCCAAAAATACAAATAAATAAATTCAAATATTTTAAAACACAATACAATCAATCCTTATTGCAATCCTAACATTACATCTTTAAAGGATTAGTTCACTTTTTGAAAAAACTTTTGCTGATAATTTACTCACCCCCATGTCATCCAAGATGTCCATGTCTTTCTTTCCTCAGTCGAAAAGAAATTTAGGTTTTTGATGAAAACATTCCAGGATTTTTCTCCATATAATGGACTTCAATGGGAACCGGATGGTTCAAGTATCAAAAGACGGTTAATAGCTGTTTCAGATGCAGCTTCAAATGTCTTTAAACGACACCAGACGATGAATAAGGGTCTTATCATGCGAAACGATCGGTTATTTCAAAACTTATTCAAAAAATGTAACTTTTATAAGGACAAATGCTAGCCTTGCTAAATTCTCTGAGGCGCGTTTGTAACGTCACGTAATACGTAATTACGTTCAAAAGGTCACGGGCGACGTAGCCGGAAGTACAGAATCAAAATCGTCCGACATCGTTGTTTTTCCTTTTAATTCCTTTTTTTGTAAACGGCGTTTGAGTTAGTTTGCACGTTCAACCTATGCGTTCAACTTGTAAACACTGACTCTGTACTTTCGGCTACGTCGCCCGTGACCTTTTGAACACAATTACGTAATACGTGACGTTGCAAACGCGCCTCACAGAATGGAGAAAGGCTAGCATTTGTACTTATAAAAGTTACATTTTTGGAATAAGTTTTGAAATAACCGATCGTTTCGCATGATAAGACCCTTATTCATCGTCTGATATCGTTTAAAGACATTTGAAGCTGCATCTGAAACTGTTATTAACCGTCTTTTGATACTTGAACCATCCGGTTCCCATTGAAGTCCATTATATGGAGAAAAATCCTGGAATGTTTTCATCAAAAACCTAAATTTCTTTTGACTGAGGAAAGAAAGACATGGACATCTTGGATGACATGGGGGTGAGTAAATTATCAGCAAAAGTTTTTTCAAAAGTGAACTAATCCTTTAAACTCAACATTTCCTCCTCCCCAACCTCACACAAAAACCTCCCTACTGTCCATATTGCAGAAAACTCCATAATATTATTGACTAATTTGAAATAAGCAAACTCAATTTTAATTCGAGCAGCCACCAACCCCTTCAGAACTCTCTCTGCATCGACTGAACCAGTTCCCAAGATCCTGTTTTTGCGCGTCTTCCAAATTGCCATCTTGGCTGTTCCCACAAGGTAATTTAACAAAACCACTTTTCTTTTATCACTGACTCTGTACTTAGGACCACTAATAAAAACTTGATAGGAAAAAACTTCACCCACGCTTTCAAAACAAACTTCTAAAAAATTAAAAGACCTCTTAACCTTTCACACTGGATAAACAAGTGATCAACCGTTTCCTCCATTCCACAAAAAGGACATTCCTTCCCTATCTCTGGATTCAAGTGTGCCACGTGTCTGTTCGTAGCTATTATACCATACATCAGTCTCCACTGTAAATCTGCTGTACGTTTCTCAATAGGAGGTTTGTACAGAGATCTCCAGCATCCTCTGAAGCCTGGCCCAAACACTTCTGTCCACCTCCATGTCTTAACACTTCTCAAAACAGTTTTATGAGACATTTTAACACACACAGTGTATAGTGTCTTTTTACTAATATCCTGAAGTAATCCCAGCTCTGGAGTCTTAAAGGACACCAAAGAATCTTCATCATCTGGCCTTTCCTGTGCAGCAGATACCCGTATTGCTGGAAATCTGTAGCTCCATCCCTGCGAAGGCGCTCGTAATGCTTCTCTACAGGCTCCAGGCAGCGCTGAGCGCACTTCATCCAGCATCCAATCCAAGAGATGTAGAGAACGTATTCCTGTCCTGTGTTGGATTGACACTGCTGTCCTCCACCAATTGTCGTCCCCAGATGTTCAATCTTCGTGTATCCCGCTCTGATCAGACAGTTCCTCACACTGCTCGATGACAAAATGTTTGTTTGTATCAAAGAGTTATGAAATAGGGGTTCTCTCAAAATCCAGTCCTGTGGTTGCAAAATCTCTCTGGTCACAGAAAATGTCCTGTTCCACACTTTCAGCATGGACTGGTAGAAAGCAGTCAATTGATTAAAATCCAGTTCATTAGCTTTCAATAAAAACAGCTGCTTGTCATATCCCAGATTCAATGCTCTTCTCAACAGAGCGCATGCCACATCTGTCCACCCCACGTCTGTCACAGTCCTCCGTCTGCACCAGTCTGTCTCGTCATCTGCACTACACTTCCCCGGATCCTTTTGTTTCTACTCCCGGACTCACTCCCCAATCAGCCACCTGTTCCTCGTCCTGTCATCATCATTTTCACCTGTTTGCACCTCGTTTAGTTTGATTCCTCTGTGTATTTAGTTCCATCTTATTCAGTCTGTCTTTGTCGGTCGATGTTTGATGTTACTTGGTGAAACCCTGTCTTCCTGCCTGTATGTTTAAAATAAATTCGTATCTTTGTGTTAATCTGGATTCCTCCCGCTACTTCTGCCTGCACCCTCTGCACCACCCCGTGACAGATCGACCGACCGCAAAGCAACATGGACGCCGTGATTTTCCAGGGGATTCTCCACCCGATTCGGCGCCCCCGTTTGATGCTCGTCCCCCGAAAGCCGGCGCTCACCGTCGGCCCTGCCGAGCCCGAGCTTCCTCCGCTGGTTCCGTTCAGCTCTCCCGAGCACGAACTCTCCGCCCCGCTGGTTCCGTCCAGCTCTCCCGAGCACGAGCTCTCCTCTCCGCTGGTTCCGTCCAGCCTTCCCGAGCACGAACTCTCCGCCCCGCTGGTTCCGTCCAGCTCTCCCGAGCACGAGCTCTCCACCCCGCTGGTTCCGTCCAGCACTGCCAAGTATGAACTCTCCCCTCCGCTGGTTCCGTCCAGCCTTCCCGAGCACGAACTCTCCGCCCGCTGGTTCCGTCCAGCCCTCCCAAGTATGAACTCGAACTTTTCGCCCCGCTGGTTCCGTCCAGCCCTCCCGAACCTGAGCTTCCCTCGCCGCTGGTTCCGACCAGCCCCGTCCAGCCAACGCCGGTGACCGTCCAGCCAGCACCGGTGACCGTCCAGCCAGCACCGGTAACCGTCCAGCCAGAGCCCGAGACCGTCCAGCCAGAGCCCGAGACCATGGTCCCTCCCAGCCTCCCTCTCCCACCTCCTCCTAACCATCACATTTGGACTGTTCATCCACCACTGCTGGTCATCCTCTCTGCTCACTCAAGCCCCTTCAGTAAGGCCGAGTTCAGGTCTACACTTCTGTCCTCAGAGCCCACACCTTCATCTCACCCTGTCAGCCCTCCGCCTTCACCTAGACCCGCCACTCCCTCATCGCCTCCGCAGTCCGTCTGCCCGGAAGTTCCGCTGGGCTCGAGCGCCACGCCAGGTCGGTCCTCGTTGCTCGACGCCCAGTACCAGCCACGGACTTCCGGGATTCGGGCTGCACCCTCACCCTCCACCCCTTCGGCATCCCTGGACTCCTCCCTTCCTCTGGTCTCCCCGTCGGCCTCCCTCGCCTCATCGTCACTCCGGTCACCCGTCCCCGCGTCGCCTCTTCGGTCCCGTGGCTCTACGGCGCGGCTTCAGCATGCCAGGACTTCGTTGGCGCCATGGTTCTTCGGCCTTTCAGTTCCGCCGTGGCCGCCTAAAGGGTCTTCACCGCCGTGGCCGCCTGAAGGGTCTTCGCCGCCGTGGTCGCCTGAAGGGTCCTCACCGCCATGGCCGCCCGAAGGGACCTCACCACCATGGCCGCCCGAAGGGACCTCACCGCCATGGCCGCCCTGGCCACGCCCTCATCCTGCTCCGCCCTGGCCTCGCCCGCATCCTGCTCCGCCCTGGACACGCCCTCATCCTGCTCCGCCCTGGCCACGCCCTCATCCTGCTCCGCCCTGGCCACGCCCTCATCCTGCTCTGCCCTGGGGGGCTTCCTGCTCCAGACCACATCCTCCACAGCCTCCAGGGCGCCCACCCCCCCTCCCCGTTGATGTTACGGCGTGAGGTCACGCCTACCGGGAGGGGGGAGTGATGTCACAGTCCTCCGTCTGCACCAGTCTGTCTCGTCATCTGCACTACACTTCCCCGGATCCTTTTGTTTCTACTCCCGGACTCACTCCCCAATCAGCCACCTGTTCCTCGTCCTGTCATCATCATTTTCACCTGTTTGCACCTCGTTTAGTTTGATTCCTCTGTGTATTTAGTTCCATCTTATTCAGTCTGTCTTTGTCGGTCGATGTTTGATGTTACTTGGTGAAACCCTGTCTTCCTGCCTGTATGTTTAAAATAAATTCGTATCTTTGTGTTAATCTGGATTCCTCCCGCTACTTCTGCCTGCACCCTCTGCACCACCCCGTGACACTGCTATCCTGCCGATTATGGAGATTGGGAGGTTGAGCCACCTGAGCAAATCGTCTTCTATTTTTTTTAGTAGTGGTGTGAAGTTGAGCGTTACCAACTCTGACAGTCTGGAGGAAATCTTAATGCCTAAGTAAGTGATGTGATCCTGACAAATAGGTATTGGTGATTGATGGGGTGCCACATCCCATTTGGTTTTATGTAAAGGGAGGATGGAGGATTTATTCCAGTTTATTGCATTGTTTATTTCTCTGGATACTTCTAACAATATCATCCGGCGGCTCTAAAATGTTGAGTCTGTGCCATAACATGGAGGCGGCCAGGTTATTTGTAACCAAAACTCTACCCCTGTAGGATAGCTCTGGTAATAGCCATTTCCATTTAGACAACTTAGCAGACACCTTCTCCAGTAACCCCTCCCAGTTCTTTTTTCTATAGTTTTCGACTCCTAAAAACACTCCAAGAATTTTTATACCTTCTCTTCCCCAATGCAAACCCCCGGGAAGTGGAGGTGGCGCACCATTTTCCCACTGACCCATAATAAAACCATTACTTTTCCCCCAATTAACTATGGCTGAAGACGCTTTTTCGTAAACATGTAAACTCTCACATAATATTCGCATATCTACTTTCATCGTAACAAAAATAGTTACATCATCAGCATAAGCGGACACAGAACATCTCGACTCCCTTGGATCACCTGGAATCATGAAACCCTTCAATCCATTTCTTAATTTGCTTAACAGGGGTTCGATTGCTAGGCTATAGAGTTGCCCTGAGAGAGGACACCCCTGTTGAATACCCCTTTTCACCTGCAATGGATAAGTCAAATCATTCCCCATCTTAAGCATTATTGATGCCCCTTTATACAACAATTTAATCCATGAAATAAAACTTTTCCCAAATCCAAATGATTCTAAAACTTTAAAAATGTACTCATGACCCACCCGATCAAAAGCCTTCTCCTGATCAATGGACAAAAATTCAACGTTACAATTTTCATAAATAGACACATAACATCCCTTATTAAAAACAGATTATCCATGATTGTACGACCCAGAATACAATAAGTTTGCTCTCCTTTGACCACAATGTGTAAATATTTTTTTAACCTATTGGCTAGAACCTTTCCCAGTATTTTATAGTCCGAGCACATCAAGGAAACAGGCTGCCAGTTTTTTAAAAAACCCAGATCTCCACTTTTTGGTAACAGAGAGATAGCAGCCCTCTGACAACTAGTTGGTAACACCCCCTTTTCAAAACATTCGCAACAAACTTCATAAAAATCTTCACCTAAAACGGTCCAAAAAGTCTTATAAAATTCAGCAGGCAACCCATCTATTCCTGGTGCACGCCCAGTGGAGAGTTGGTGAACTGCATCTGAAAGTTCATCAAGGCTGATCATCATGTCTAGCTCTTTCGTGTCCCCAGGTTGCAACTTTGGAAGTCCTTGTAATAATTGTGCCATGTTCTCAGAGTCACAGTCAATATGTCCATACAAATCAGCATAAAAATCCATTGCCATTTTCCTCATTTCTGTCGGATTAGATGTTAAAGCTCCATTTTCCTTACGCAGGTGAAGTATGCGCTTTTGTTGTGCAACTCTCCGCTCCAGATTTAAAAAATAAGAAGTGGGAGAGTCAATGTCCTTGATAGAAGAAATTCTTGCTCGAATTAAAGCGCCCTTCGCTCTTTCCTCTAAGAAGGATCTTAATTCAATTTTCTTGTTCCTTAGGTCATTTGATACACCCAAAGTTTGTATGTATTTTCCATAGTCCATCACATTTTCCATACCAATAATTTCTTTCTCCAACTGTTCAATTTTCTTTTTACACACACAGTAGTATTGTAGGAAAAATTTTGACAAAAAAACTTTATCTGTGTTTTCCCCACCTCCCACCATTGTGTTATATTCTCAAAATTACCTTTATTCAACTTCCACAATTTCCAAAAATCACAAAACTTTTCACAAAAAGACCTATCCTGCAATAATTTAGTATTGAAATGCCAGTAATACCTTGGGCGTGCTAAAGTAATAATGTTAAAATCCATGGTTACAATATGATGATCTGAAAAACCGTTGCAAATGGTTCAGAAAATGTTAGCATTAGATACTCTATTCACACTTGTTTTACTTACATATATTCTATCTAATCTTGCTCCAGTTACATTAGTATTTTAACCCATGTATACTGTCTAATTCTCTTATTTATATTCTTCCACCAACTCAAACTCTTTTATAATATTCTGAAGAGCATTACTGGACAGTGGATGAGTGTCACGGTTCATGAATCGGCTGTCTCAGGCTGATGTGTCTGTGTGAGTGTTGTTGTGTGGGTGTGGTTACTCGTTGTGTTGATTAGTGTCACCAGCTGTCATTCATTTCAGTTCCTATATATACCCAGCATTTTCTCCCTCTTGTTGTCAGATCGTTGTGGTTGTCATTCGGTGTGTTTCCTGTGCTCGTGCCTCGTCTGTGTCTCATCTGGATTTCATCAGATTGTGTCAGTATTCGTGTCGTCTGGATGTTCCACTTCCCTGGGTTTCACTCGAGCACGTCATCACCACCTGATCGCCATCTCATCCCTGCTTCACCTACCACCTGAGTGTTGTCCCCGACCTGTGTCTAACTTTTGTCATATCTGACCCATCATTAAACTGAGTTATTTGCATCTTGCATCCTCCCTTCATTTCCTTACAGAACGATCTGACCAAACCATGGATGCAGCAAATTCATCACAGCTCAACGACTTCGTTGCTCACAGTATCGCACGTATGGATCAACAGGAAGAGAGTATCTCTGGCACAGGTCGTGCGGTGCAAGCACTCGTGAAGCAGATGTCCGAGCTCACCCAACAGGTACAGCTTTTACGGACTCCCACTGCGCCCCCCACGCCGCCCGTCCCCCCCACCACCAGCGCCTGCAGCAGCGGGGAGATCAGAGCCACGCCTACCCACACCTGAGGGATATTCCGGTGAGCCTGAGTTTTGTAGAGCATTCCTCACTAGATGTTCTATGCATTTTGCCTTACAGCCACAGACTTTCCAGAGCGAAGAGGCGAAGGTGGCATTTGTGTTAACCCTGCTGTCAGGAAGAGCATCACTTTGGGGGACGGCGGTGTGGGAGAACGGGGACGACTGCTGCACCTCGTTCCAGGCACTCTCCGAGGAGATGAAGAGAGTTTTCGACCGTGCAGTGGCGGCTAAGGAGGCGGCCAGATTACTCGCCGAACTACGACAAGGAGAAGGCTCGGTGGCGGACTTTTCCATCCGGTTCCGCAACCTGGCCGCAGAGTGCCGTTGGAACGAGGCGGCGCAGTGGGATATGTTCCTGCATGGGTTGGCTGACCGCGTTCAAAAAGAGATCTACGTAATGGATCTACCGCAATCGACCACGAACCCATGCAGGTGGGGAGAGCTCGGCTTTCCCGGGAGGAGAGGGAGAGGCGGAGATCCCAAGGACTCTGTCTCTACTGTGGCCGGGCGGGCCACTTCATCCACTCCTGCCCGGTAAAAGAGCAAGCCCGGTAGTAAGTAAGAGGCTACTATCGGGTGGGATCTCCGCTGAGAAGACCTCATCAACATCAACCCTCCTCCCGGTAAGACTGAGATGGCGACAATCTACGCACTGCACCAGCGCACTTCTGGATTCGGGAGCGAAGGGTAATTTCATGGACTTCAGACTAGCACATAGACTTCAGATCCCCGTCACCCCCCTTTCGCACCTGATTATCGTCAACGCACTCAATGGTCAAGAACTTCCCCGCATCACTCACGTTACTGAAGACATTACCCTCATCACTTCTGGAAATCACACTGAACTTATTTCATTTTTTCTCATGGACTCACCACTTGCACCAGTGGTTTTGGGTCACCCGTGGCTTTCCAGACACAACCCCCGTGTCGACTGGTGCACTAACACGGTTTCTACATGGAGTAACCACTGTCATGAGTCCTGTTTAGTGTCTGCCTGTCCGTCTGTGTCTGATTCTCTGTTTCAGAGTGAGGTAGCGGATTTGTCTAACGTGCCCACGGAGTACCACGACCTGAAGGAGGTGTTCAGAAAGTCTCGTGCTGCTTCTCTTCCTCCGCATCGTTCCTATGACTGTGCGATAGAGTTACTGCCAGGTAAATCTCCGCCTAAAGGCAAACTTTACTCTCTTTCTATTCCAGAGAGGGAGGCCATGGAGAAATATATTTCTGATTCTCTGGCCTCTGGGTTCATCCAGCCTTCCTCTTCTCCTGCGGGGGCGAGCTTCATACCCTTTGCCGTTGATGTCTTCAGCCTTCGAGAGGTTGCAGGGAGCATCCATTTTCACGAAACTGGACCTACGTAATGCATATCATTTGGTCCGCATCAGGAAGGGGGATGAATGGAAAACCGCTTTTAATACCCCTAGGGGGCACTTTGAATATTTGGTTATGCCTTTCAGTCTGTCCAACTCCCCAGCGGTTTTCCAGGCACTCGTTAATGACGTGTTGAGAGACATGGTAGATCAGTTCATATATGTTTACCTGGATGACATATTGATTTTTTCTTCGTCTCTCCAGGAACATGTTCAGCACGTCAGGCGAGTGCTCCAGAGACTGTTAGAGAATGGGCTTTTTGTCAAGGCGGAGAAATGTTCGTTTCATGCACAGTCTGTTCCCTTCCTAGGGTACATCATCTCTTCTGCGTGTGGATCCTGACAAGGTTAAGGCTGTGGTAGATTGGCCAAGTCCAGATTCCCGTAAGGCCCTACAGCGGTTTCTGGGGTTTGCCAATTTTTACCGACGTTTCATTCGTAATTTCAGCCAACTAGTCGCGCCTCTGACTGCCTTGACCTCCCCCCGAATGACGTTCAGGTGGTCAAACACTGCTGAGGCAGTGTTCACCAAACTCAAAAGTCGCTTTGTTTCGGCTCCCATTCTTGTCACCCCTGATCCCACACGTCAGTTCGTGGTGGAGGTTGACGCGTCAGAGGTGGGAGTAGGAGCAGTACTTTCACAGCGCGCTTCCTCAGACGACAAGTTGCATCCCTGCGCGTTTTTTTCTCATCGATTATCGTCTGCCGAACGTAATTATGACATTGGTAATAGAGAGTTGTTGGCAGTTAAGTTAGCGTTGGAGGAATGGCGTCATTGGTTAGAGGGTTCGGGGGTACCCTTTATCGTTTGGACCGACCATAAGAATCTTGAATACATCAGATCTGCTAAAAGACTCAACTCCAGGCAGGCTCGGTGGGCTCTTTTTTTCGGACGCTTTGATTTTGTTCTCTCGTACCGCCCCGGGTCCAAAAACATCAAACCCGACTCCTTATCTCGTATTTTTGATCCATCCGAACGCCCGGTGACTCCCGAGTGTATTTTACCTGAGAAGGTTGTCATCTCCACTCTGGTATGGGAGGTCGAATCGAAGGTCATGACAGCCTTAGATGGGGTAACGCCTCCGCCCGGTTGCCCACCAAGTCGATTGTTTGTTCCGGAGGGGTTACGGTCCGACGTTATTCGGTGGGGTCATTGCTCCAACGTGGCTTGTCATCCAGGAGTGACTCGCACCAGTTTTCTAGTTAAACAACGATTTTGGTGGCCACTGATGGCTCGCGACATTCACGATTTTGTGTTGGCTTGCTCAGTCTGTGCCACTAGTAAGACATCTAACCAACCCCCAGATGGATTACTACGACCGCTGCCTGTCCCTTCGAGACCCTTTCAGTACCTGGTGGACTGGGAGGGCTACGGTCCGGAGGAGAGAAGTTGGGTACCTGCTAGAGACATCCTGGATCACTCCCTTATTGATGATTACAATCGCCAGGTAAGGGAGTCTGAGAACGCCAGGAGGCGTTCTTAGGAGGAGGGGTACTGTCACGGTTCATGAATCGGCTGTCTCAGGCTGATGTGTCTGTGTGAGTGTAATTGTGTGGGTGTGGTTACTCGTTGTGTTGATTAGTGTCACCAGCTGCCATTCATTTCAGTTCCTATATATACCCAGCCATTAGGTTGGTTGTCATTAGGGTTGCCGCGGTGAGGAAAATTTCCCACCGGTTAATCGACGTGTGACAACACCGGTAATCCCGGTGTCACCGTAGAGGGCAAGGTGGGGGGTTAAATAGCTTTTAAATGCGTGCGCGTTATACTTTCACTTTCGAAATAAGCGTCAATTGCTTGAATGGACAAAAAAAACAACTCGCTGATAATAAAACTTTTATTTATAGACTTTTATTAGCATAACGAACGAATAAAAATAACCCCATGCATAGGCTGAAAAAAGTGAAAATCGGCAAAATGTGGGCCCAAACAAATAAGAACCATAAAACGTTTATTAACGAATAAGAAAATAAAATAGGCCTAAATAAATTACACAAAGTTTAAATGAGATAAAACCAATTAAAAAGAGACGAATATAAAATAAAAACTTCAAATCGGACCTTAGCCTACATAAATGACATACTTTCACTTTCGAAATAAGCGTCAATTGCAATTCAACGTCAATTGCTGGAATGGACAAAAAAAAAAAAAAAACAACTCGCTGACAATAAACTTTTATTTAGACAGCACTTTTATTAGAATAATAAACGAATAAAATATAGACAGAACTTTTATTAGCATAACGAACGAATAAAAATAACCCCATGCATAGGCTGAAAAAAGTGAAAATCGGCAAACTGTGGGCCCAAAAAAAATAAAACGTTTATTAACGAATAAGAAAACAAAATAGGCCTAAATAAATTAAACAAAGTTTAAATAAGATAAAACCAAATAAAAAGAGACGAATATAAAATAAAAACTTTAAAAAGGACCTTAGCCTACATAAATGACAGCACTCTAAAAAAAAGTAAAACACTATAAATTGGCATTTATTAACATTAATATATATTGGCCAAAATATTGCCAAACAGGCGCTTTTGCATTGCGTTTTGACACCAAATCTTCCGCCATTATCTTGCTTTTCTGTAATTTGACTCGTTCTCGTCTCCACACGTGCTAAATGGAATCCTGATGCTTGCTGATCTGTGACGGCACGCGTTGCGCAGTTCATTTTTAATTATAATGCTCTCTTCAGAACTAAATAATTGAAAATTATTATTTTTAATTAATTCAAATAAATATTTTAGCAAAAACGAATACTTTAAAAAAAAAAGTCAAGACATCGCGGTGTCACGGTGGGAAAGTGATGTCACCGGTGATGGGGCTTAAAACCGGTAACACCGTCAACACCGTCTATCGCGGCAAGCCTAGTTGTCATTCGGTGTGTTTCCTGTGCTCGTGCCTCGTCTGTGTCTCATCTGGATTTCATCAGTTCTTCGTGTTTCCTGGATTGTGTCAGTATTCGTGTCGTCTGGATGTTCCACTTCCCTGGGTTTCACTCGAGCACGTCATCACCAGGGGCGAAAATTTCATCAAAATGTTGGGGGGGACAATAAACATACATAACAATTCTCAAGGGCAAATTTTGAAGGGGACACCAATAATACAGGCAAAAAAATACAGAGGAAAGCCTTACAACTATTATTAGTGTAGCATGGAGACCATTTCATTATACTTCTTAAAATTTCTTTCTGGTTTAAGCCAGCGGCGAATCTATTTACATAACGTTACTCTCCTCACGCAGCGCAGCGATTCATTTCATTTATTGACTCATTCTTTAACTATATTAAATGATATAAACCAACTAAATCACAGTGAAGCGTTACAATCTAAATGCACAGCGCACCCGGACTTTCTCATCAGTGGCCAGCAAAATTGTAATGTTTAATGACATGAAGATAATGTCTGTTCTAAGTTATGATTGTAACGTTACTGTACAAATACAATCGTTCCTGAGTCTGCAGTCTGAAAACTTTACCTCAGAGCATCCGTTTACTGAATGAATTGAGAATCTCACCTGAAAAGTCCAATAACACCAGCAATTGTCATTCAAGCAGCTGATTTCTGTAAATGAATGCAAAACTAAATGCATATTGCAGCATAGGGCGAAGTCAGGATCCGTCAGCACCGATTTGAGACAAAAATAATTTAAATTGTATATAAAACTATGGCGCTCTGTGGCGCAGCAGGGTTTTGAACACGGTCCTGAGCCGTTGCTGGGCGCCGCCGCCCGCCGGTGTGTGTACACTCATAGAGAATAATGTGTTCGAATTTTAAAGACGTGGCGCTGCGCGACGCGACGCTTCTCGTCCGGTGTGCGACCCCCTATACTGGAGTTCCACAACTACTCAAAAACTATGTTTTTCTCTCCCGCCACCGGAATGTGTGTGTCTGAGGTAAAAGGGACGGAGGCGGTGGACCAATGCACTGTGAGGCAAGGGGGGTCTTAAAATGTTTAGAACGCTTTTTTCGTTATTGCCCCGTTTGCATTTGTGTTATTTTATTTCTTAATTATTTTAAGAATATATCATTACATTATTTACAATACACATATTTTAATGTTTTTTTTGGGGGGGGGGCAACCCTCAGGTAGGGGGGGTCCTGACCCCCCCGACCCCCCCGCGATTTCCGCCTATGGTCATCACCACCGGATCGCCATCTCATCCCTGCTTCACCTACCACCTGAGTGTTGTCCCCGACCTGTGTCTAACTTTTGTCATATCTGACCCATCATTAAACTGAGTTATTTGCATCTTGCATCCTCCCTTCATTTCCTTACAATGAGACTTCTCTCTGTTCCTGTCCAAAAGAAAATTTGTGGTGCAATTCCAATCTCCACCCATTATTATGCAAGAATCATTATCACAATTTCTTAAAGCACTCTGCAACTTCCTAAACACTTCCACACGATCTGAGCTATTGTTTGGAGCATAAACATTTATAAAAATAATTTTTAAGTCATTTATTTCTCCAGCAACCATTAAAACTCTACCCTTTTCTATTTCCATAGTTGATGAAATTTTCAAATTCAATTTTTTTGAAAAAAGAATAGCTACTCCAGCACTCAAATTTGAGCCATGACTGAAGACGCTCTCCCCCTCCCACCATCTACATCACTCTACTTCATTACTACAGTCTGTATGTGTTTCTTGCAAAAAAGAAACATTTACATTCTTGATATTAATTAATTCTGCCACCATTATTCTCTTGCTCCTGTCTCTCCCTCCATTAATGTTTAAAGAAGCGACCCTTATCATCTCCATAGAAAAAATAAAGAGATAAAAAATAGAGACAGAAAGAAACAAAGAGTGTAGTAAAATCATCCTGAGTGATGTGTGATTCATGGATTCAATTATTTGAATTTACATTTTATGTGGGTTTTATCCCTTCGCAATTTTGCAAGAAACTTCTTTAAACGAAATATCTTTCTCTGACTGAGTTCATCTTCTCCAACCTTCCTCTGCCAGTAACGAACAGAAGTCTCAAACCTCTTCAGATCAGAAAAATAATTCAGTACATCTATAGATTTTCCAAAGGTTTCATCCAGGAAATTATTTATTTCTTCTAATGAATAAACCTGCTCACTGCTCACTTGTGAAACGTCTGATACATCTGAGAAATCAGACAACCCACCACCATCATCATCATCATCCTCGTCACCATCATCATCCATTTCCTCATCAACCATATCTGATTTCACCTTCTTAATCAAAGATACTATCTTTCCTCTTTCCAAAACGTCACCTTTCACACCGTTTGCATTATCATCATTCGTCTGGCTTATATTCTCTGACACAGACCCCTGTACCACACTGCTTCTCTCAACACCCACATCGGTTTCAACATTAACTCTCTTCATTTTTTTTCTGTTTTGTCTTACTACCAGAGGCTTCTTCTATTTCTTTTTCAATATTAGGGGATGGATCTTCTATAATCGTTCCTGCTTTCAAATTTGAATCCACATTCTGATCTTCATTATTCACCACTGCAACTTCGTTTGGTACATTACTGTTTTGCATTTCATTTTCCTTACTCTTATCTGAAGTATTGCTAGGACCTGCTTCATTCTCAGATTCAATTCTATGAGGACAAGACAGCCTAACATGTCCAATGCTCCCGCATTCGAAACACCGCATCTCTCCCGTGCTCGCGTACATCATATACGACTTGCCCTCAAAAACACAGTGAAAAGAGATGTTCAGTGTCGGTTCCTTTAAAAACATGTACACCTGTCTCCTAAACGACAACACATGCTTTAAAGCGGCATTTTTACAACCAAGTGGAACCGTTCTAATTCCACTAGCAAGTTTTCCAAATCGAGAAAGCTCTCACTCAATGTCAGCATCAGGGATAAAAGTCGGAACGTTTGAAACCGTCACCCCCGTCGTGATTGAAACTAAAGGTTGAACAGAAACAAATGTGCCACTTACCGATATCCCGCTCTCAATCAAACCATGGACCAGATTTTCTTCCTTTAAAAATATCACTACGGCCTTGTTCATCCGAGACGCCGAAATGATATTCTCATGGCCCACGCGCTCTGCCACGTCCAGTAACACATCTTCTACCGGCACACCTGCCTGGGTCACACACCTAATCCCATGCCGGAGCGACAGGCCTGACGCCTGCACACTCGCTTGAGTATGAGACGTCATCCTTTCCTCCGACACGAGACAACTCTCGCAGAAAACAAACTCAGTTTTTTTTTTTTTTTTTTTTTTTTTTTATTAAAATAATCGAATACAAGAAAAAGCAAGAATCAGTGAAAAATTTGAAAAAATTCCTCTCACCTAGATCACCCTCCCATGCACTCCCTACCCAATGGGCTATATGCACGCATAAGTTCCGCATTTGACGCAAGGATGCTCGTCCATTTCCGGTTGGTTATGTTTATTTAATAGAATTTTAAAAAGAAGCATAAACACAACGAGGGGTGTCTGTTTTATCTGTTTTTGTGACTAACGTTTCTTTATTATAACCATGGAGTATAAAATTCAATATAAATTCTCGGTATTGCATTGGACTCTACGATCGGCGGAAGTTATCGAGCATCCTTAATCCTTCACCGGAAATACCACCGTGCATAGAGCCCATTCCCAGCATGCACCAGAGAGAGAGAGAGAGAGAGAGAGAGAGAGAGAGAGAGAGAGTGAAAGAGAGAGATTTGGTAAAATTTATATATATCCATTTATAGCCTTGAAGAAGTCCAAACTCTACGTCTTGGCTCGGCCAATCAGAGAGTTAGAAATCGCAAGTAGGAAGTTCTGATTTAATGGTCATTTGTTCTAAGAGAACAAATGTGTGTGTGTGTGTGTGTGTGTGTGGGGGGGGGGGGGGGGGGGTTCTTCACAGATGGCAAAACATAATAATACATTTTTATTATTATTAAAATTATTATTATTATTATTTATTATTATTATCCAGCTTTCTGGAATTCCGTTCTGAGATGATAGCAATTTTTTTAAGCATGCAATCCCTGTATATTGCTGTTACATATTCCTGTTGATCAGATTAATTCAGCCGGACTAAGAGAATTAAAACAGTACCAAGAACCTGCACACATAATAGGAATACAAATCTACATCTTAATACGTAACAGGCATTTGTGGTTCCTTTTAAGACACTTCCAGTAGGACCGGGCCAAGCAGGCACATGTATAATCATTTCAAATACATCTCAGAAAGTCTTTAAAATGAGGGAATTAATGAATGACCCAAAAATGTGTGTGTGTGTGTGTGTGTGTGTGTGTGTGTGTGTGTGTGTGTGTGTGTGTGTGTGTGTGTGTGTGTACGTGTGTGTGTGTACGTGTGTGTGTGTACGTGTGTATGTGTGTGTATTTTCATAAGGTGGTCTGCTTGATGTGTTGCTTTATGTAGGACTAATTTTCAGGTAGTGTGCATGGCAACCTTTGGTCATCATTGTCAGGACCTCACCCCGAACCCTGACACCATTTGGTGTGGGCTGGTGATTTAAACATAAACACACTCACATAAACAAATGTCAAATCTCCATATAGCACAGCTATCAGTATATCAGAGAAATTAAATGCACACACACATATTATGCAAATGATTTCTCATGACCATTATCAAATAGTTAGATCAGAATGGTCATTATTCTGGAGAATGCCACACATGGTGACCCCGTAATCATTGGTCTGATAGGGTCTGTCAGTTTGTGTTGTGTGTGTTATGGAAAGGTAATTGTTTAGCTCTTGGCTGGGGGGGTTGAGAGACAGTTATGTCCGACACCTAAGGCAGCTGCCTTCCTGCCCATTTAGTCAATGACTTCACAGACAGGGTTTTTCTATGAAGGCGCCTCCTGAGGAAACAGCTTTCAGACCGGTTTTGAAGGCACCATAATGTCTGTAGGGTCTGGGCAGAAATATGAATCATCTGAATAACTAAATGCATTTTTGCTAAAAACCTAAAGCTTTCAGAATGAATGGAAGTTTCTGACAACATTTACGACCCTGTAATCATTCAGGCCCCAAAATCCAGTTGGTCACGTGCAGGACCCTTACACACACACACACACACACACACACACACACACACACACACTCAGTTCATTAAGAGCTGGAGAAGGCAACAGAAACAATTAATGGACATTTAATTATGCTAACGAACAGGACAAGAAGTTATTAAAGAACTATGCAAGTGTTTTTTTGTCATGATGTGAAATGTTTACAATCACAGTAATTATGGCCTAAGAATTAATATTGTATCGTCAGACCTCTGGTGATTCCATTCCCTGATTAAATGTAATTAACAAGAACGTAATCCATTTTATGTTTTTTTCAGTGGCCTTTTGACTGAAGAAAGCAATAAATCTAACAAGTTAACTTTCGTGTGACCCCTTAATTGAGGAGTTCACTCATAGAAAAGGGTATTTTAGACCAAATAGACTTACTGTTTCCTGGCTTGTTTTCATCCATAAGATGTTTTGAAAGGAATCATTCTGTCACTGATGTCTGAACACTTTAAAGGTTTGTGTACTGTAAGAACACTTTCATAAGACTCGCATCAACTTCTCATCAAGAACTCATCAGCATCAGTTATAGCATCACACAAAAGAAGGCAAACAGAGTACAAGAGTGCAAGAATACTTAGAGTACAAATAGTTCCAACTTTAACCCTGTCAGATCAGATTTTATATCTATAAAGCATTTAATTACAATTTAATCAAATAATTTAAGCTTGATTGCATTACTTATAAAATAATAACTCTACTAATTTGTGGACATAATTTGAATGCGTCACAGGTCGAGGGGAGGAACGCTCGGGTGACCAACCACCCCCCCTCTAACCGAGTCACCACCGTGAGGAGCCGACACCACAGGCACACAACAGAGGACCACAGAGACAGAGATAAGTTTCAAAGGAGTAACAATCTTTATTAAACCAGGGGTTTCTCACAGTTTAAGATACTCTCGTTGATGCACGATAATGGAGCAGGGGGTTGCAGCTTACTTCTCCCCAGCGGTGCTGCAGACTTCCAGACTCACGAGTAAGTATGACAGGTAAGGAATCTTCACGGTACAAGGTACTCTCGTTGGTGCACAATAATAAAGCAGTGGATTAAAAGCTTACTTTCCCCAGCGGTGCTGCAGACTTCCAGACTCAGACAGTAAGTATGGCAGGTAAGGATTCTTCACAGTACAGGGTACTCTCGTTGGTGCACGGTAATGAAGCAGTGGATTGAAAACTTACTTTTCCCCCAGTGGTGCTGCAGACTTCCGGACTCATACAATAAGTATGGAAGGTAAGGATTCTTCACAGTACAGGGTACTCTCTCTCTCTTCAGTTCACAGTAGGGCGACAGTGGGTTAAACGATTACTTTACCAGCGATGCTGTATGCTTCTGGGCTCAAACAGTAAGTAGAACAGGTGAGGATATTCACAGTACAAAGTACTCTCTCTTCAGTTCACAATAGGGAGACAGTGAGTCATAAGGTTACTTTACCAGTGATGCTGTGTGCTTCTGGGCTCAAACAGCAAGTAGAACAGGTGGGGATTTTCACAGTACAAAGTACTCTCTCCTCAGTTCACAGTAGGGCGACAGTGGGTTAAACGATTACTTTACCAGCGATGCTGTATGCTTCTGGGCTCAAACAGTAAGTAGAACAGGTGAAGACATTCACAGTACACAGTACTCTCTCTTTAGTTCACTATATCACTCTGGGCTTCTGACAGGGGCAGATATAATATCCTTCCACGAACGTGTAAGCATGGATAGGGCTACTTCTCAGCAAAGACACATCACACTCGTGTTCACTTCAATTCCACAGCCAAAAATCAATGTGTATTAATAAGGCAAAAGCACTGCAATTCACTCACACGGTAGGGCTGATCAGAGGCCTCGCTCTGTTTGTTGTGCTCACTTTACATGGGGTTTCACTTTCAATTCCTCCTCCACACACTCTGAAACACATAGCTCCTCCAACAGTCAGATCCACACTCACTGGATCCTCTTCAAGCGGTTTAAATGTTCATAAGATAAAATCAGTTCACTTATCTTTGCTCTCTCCTTTCCCAGCACAGATCCAGTCGATAGCTCAGTCCAGCAGTCTTCCTACAAACGATCACTCTGTTCCAGCAAGCTTAAATGGGCGTCTCTCCCTTTCCCCTTCCCCTTTCCCCTTTCCTGTCAGTGGGTCCTCCATCTGAGCCCCCTCCATCTGAGCCTCCTCCATCTGAGCCTCCTCCATCTGAGCCTTCCCCATCTGAGCCTTCCCCATCTGAGCCTTCCCCATCTGAGCCTTCCCCATCTGTGTCTCCCCCGTCTGAGCCCCCCGTCTGTCTCCCCCGTCTGAGCCTTGTCTGTGTCTCCCCCGTCTGAGCCCTTTTTCTCCCTTCTGTCTGTCTCCTTTTATCTCTCGTTTATCTTGACTCGTCAAACAGGAAACCTGTGTGAGTGCCGCTCCTCTCTCTCTCGCACCTGCAGTGCATTAGCGCTAATCAGTGCGGGCATGATTCCATCACACCCGGAATCGTAGTGGAGTGTTGCACCCAATACGTTCCCCTAGGAAACTCAAGACTCTCAAGAAGGTTCCGTTTAGTGAGCGATTTTTGTCACCCGTGACAAATGTGTGAATAAATATAAGTTAGATGGAGTCAAAGTTTTTACTACTGACCACGCCTTCCAGTGGTTTGATGCTGCGAGTCAGGTAAAGCCATTTTGTCGTGATGTGTGTGAATTCAAAGAGCTGTTAATGAGAAGTTGGAACATTTGCTTTAGCAAATTATATGGTTCTATCGTTTCTTTGTTTTCCTTGAGAGTCCGTTTGTGAGTAGTGAAAATCTGTGTTTGTTGTTTTTTTAACTAGCTAGATCTCTCACTCGCATGCAGCGGACTAGTTAATGTTATCGCTTTGGACTGAAACTTTGTGACTTTGTTCCCAAACGGTATAACTAAATATCATTTTGAAAATTTTCTTATTTTTTTGTGGGAGTTTTGTTACCTTGTTACACTTGTGGTGTTCCCAGTCAAAAATGACCGTTCTATAAAAAATAGCTCATAAATCACTCATTATACCATATTTTCACCCAATCTTGGATTCAATCTTTTTGTCAACTAGTTATCTTTCAATTAGGACTGGTTTTATATTTCTGTTTGCATCTGATTAATCGTGGGCCTCGTTTGTCTGAGAGTAGGCATCTCATTTTTTGAGTAAAAAATAAATAATTTATGAGTACATTTGGAAATCCAATTTTTTTTTTTTGAAAAAATGGCTACTGTTCATCACACTAGTCTACTCTAATGTTTCACCAGGAATTTTGTTTTGAAACTTTTGTTTTGTAAAAAGTATGGCACATAGTCCACTTGTGGTGTTCCCGGTCAAAAATGATCGGCCTATAAAAAATAGCTTATAAATCACTCATTATGCCATATTTTCACCCAATCTTGGTTTCAATCGTTTTGTCAACTAGTTCTCTGTCAATTAGGACTGGTTTTATATTTCTGTTTGCATCTGATTAATCGTGGGCCTCGTTTGTCTGAGAGTAGGCATCTCATTTTTTGAGTAAAAAATTAATAATTTTTGAGTAAATTTGGAAATACAAATTTTTTTTTTTGTTGAAAAAAATGGCTACTGTTCATCACACTAATCTACTCTAATGTTTCACCAGGAATCTTGTTTTGAAACTTTTGTTTTGTAAAAAATATGGCACATAGTAACACTTGTGGTGTTCCCGGTCAAAAATGACCGGCCTATACAAAATAGCTTATAAATCACTCATTATACCATATTTTCACCAAATCTTGGATTCAATCTTTTTGTCAACTTGTTCTCTTTCAATTAGGACTGGTTGTTTCTATATGCATCTGATTAATCGTGGGCCTTATTTATCTGAGAGTAGGCATGGGCAAAAATGGTCACAATAGCCGACCATTGAAAGTGAATGGGAGAGACTGAAAATAACAGAACAATTTGGTTTTCAGGAGCATGTTCATTATTTTCATGTACACATATGAGCATGTGTGCTTGCAAACATCCAGCCCTTGGACCTGTGCATGTTTTGGATACATTTATACACACGCAACCCAGACACACACACACACACACACACACACACACACATTAAAACACACAAACTTTGAGTATTACACATATTCTTTTCCACAGAGAGAAATTTGGGTAACACTTTAGAATACTGTATCTTACTTACTGCAGAATTAATAATGAATTATTGACGAACTAATAGGTAATTCTTCATTAACTACTTCTTCACTACTGTTAACTACTAAGGAAGATGTGTTAACTAATCAGTATGTAATATAATTTTATGATTGTGTTAAGTATCAGTTAGTTAATCAATAACTAATGAATTTCGTCATACCTCCTGAAGAACTACTACTAATTATCTACTAATTAAGGTTCAAGAAAAATAACTAAGAAGTAACTACTGAACAGTCATACAAAAACTAACCTCAGATTATTTGTATATTTTATATACAGTACTGTGTGTGTCTGTTTTCCTCAGCATAGAATGCCACTGAGTAAATTCATGTATTTGAGGCAACGACTGAGGGTAACTGAAAATAAAGGAAACTTATTAGTAATTAATAAATAAGTATCAAATAATTCTGCAGGAATTACTTAGAAGCTGGAACAGTATTCTAAAGTGACAATACAGGGAACCCATTAGTAATTAATAAAGAATTATCAAATAATTATCCAGGAATTAGGCTACTTATAATCTGAAACAGTCTTGTAAAGTGAAAATATAAGGAACTTATTAGTAATTAATAAATAACTTTTAAATAGTTCTTCAGGAATTACTTAGAACCTGGAACAGTATTGTAAAGTAACAACACAGGGAACCCATTAGTAATTAATAAATAATTATCAAATTATTATCTAGGAATTACTTATAACCTGAAACAGTCTTCTAAAGTAAAAATATAAGGAACTTATTAGTAATTAATAAATAATTTTTAGATGTCCTTCAGGAATTACTTAGAACCTGAAACAGTATTCTAAAGTGACAATATAGGGAACCCATTAGTAATTAATAAAGAATTACCACATACTTCTGACTCAAATCAAATTTATTGTAAAATATATTTAATGTAATCATCTAAACCTTTGTAAAATACACAACAATTACTTGCGACAAAGGCGAAGAGGGGTGAAAAAGGCAACAGTGGCAAGGAACCAAAACTCCATCAGGTGACAGAATGGAGAAAAAAACCTTGGGAGAACCCAGGCTATGTGTATGTGGCTACCGCGATATTGCCGGAACTTGAATGGTGCAAAAGAAGTTTAAAATGTATAAGAACTAAGCATAATAATAAGGTGTAATATACAGTACATGAGATGTTTTTGCTTATTTGTAGATCATAGCCTACACTGTAAAAAATTTCTTGTCAAATTAACAGTAACTTACTGGCAACAATTATCCAGTACTTGCTGTATTTCATTTAACAGTAAAATTACTGTAACACTAACTACAGTTGTCACGGATCCATCTGCGTCAGCACCAGACACCTTCACTCCGCCCACTCGTTCCAGCTCCCCAGCCTTCTAATCACCGTCACCTGCCCGCATCAATCACCGTCCCAATCATCCTCCCTTTATAAACTCACTCCTCACAGTCACTCACCGTCTGGTCTCGTCGACACTTCGGCTACAGACTCCCTCAACTCTTACCGCTACGAAAAGGATTACTTACCCGCTTGCTTCAGTTCCGTCTGCCTCTCATCTGCTCCTGGTCCCCGGTCTCCTCCTGTTCATCTGTCCGCTGCTTCCACTCTCCGTCTCTCCGTCCTGCACAAGATAAGATATACTTCATCAGACTGTTTCCCGCTGCATCCCCGAACTTTCTCCATTACATACTCACCTGCTGTTTATTCCTACCCCCTGTGTCAATAAACCTGGTTATTCTCATCCATCTGAGTCCTTCTAGTCTGTGACAGAAGACCAGACCAACAAAATGCTGCAACCTACCCCAAGCACCAGCGCTACACCGATCCCACCTTCTCCAACCATTCCCCGGACTAGCGCTCCAGCTCTCTCCACATCCACCGTCACCACTTCTTCCCCATCTGCCTCTGTCAGTCCCATGGCCCAACCAGCGCCCTTCTCTGGCGAGGAGGAGGAGTGCAGCGGCTTCCTCCTGCAGTGCGAGCTCTACATGGAGATGAATTCCTCAGCCTTCCCCACCGAACGATCTAGAGTCGCCTTCTTCATCTCACTCCTGCGAGGTCGAGCGCTCAATTGGGCTCATGCCCTGTGGAAGGATCGAGGTCCGGTTACTCGGACGTTTACCGCTTTCTCCGGTCATTTCATCGAAGTATTCTCGCAGTCTGCACATTCCATCTCGGTCCAAGACCAGCTGTACCGGCTGCGGCAAGGGAGATCGTCAGTCGCCTCCTATGCGCTGCAGTTCCGCACCCTCGCCGCCACTCTCGGTTGGAACGAGAGCGCGCTCATCACCGCATACCGTCATGGCCTGAATCCTGACATCCGCCTCCAGCTCGCGATTTATGACGACACCGTCGGACTAGAGAGCATCATCCAGCGATCCATTCGCATCGACCAGCGACGCACTGCATGCCAGCTCGACAGCCCTGCACTTCCACCTCCTCGTCCAGCGTCCCGTCATCACAGTCCTCCAGCACCAGAGCCGATGGACATTGGTTCCACGCGACTGCCAGTGTCCGAGAGAAATCGTCGCATCACCAGCGGTCTGTGCCTGTACTGCGGAGCCTCCGGCCACCTGCTCGCCTCCTGCCCCGTTCGGCCACCCCGACCCGCTGTGAGTACGGTCCACCTACCACTACCCATTTCCTCTTTGAAATTTACTGCGGCCACTGTCACTTATCTGAACCGTTCCGTTTCAGTTCAGGCGCTGATCGACTCCGGATCAGCGGCCAATTTCATCGCTCTGTCCACATTAAACCGGCTGCAAACCAGGCAACGATCCATCCCTCACAAACTGCAAGTAAAAACCATCCTAGGTCAACCTCTGGGGCGTGGCCGAGTAGGACATCGTAGTCCCGACCTGGGGCTGGAGATCGGCTGGCTCCATAAGGAGGAGATATCTTTTCTGGTGCTGGAGGGCTCCACGGCCGAGATCATCCTGGGACGCCCCTGGTTGGAGACCCATTCCCCGCATGCACAATGGTCCACCGGCGAGATCCTACGGTGGGGTAAGGACTGCTTCCATCACTGCCTGCCATCTGTGACGAGGACCTCCGTTCATACCACCACTCCGCCCGTTCCCCTCTCCACCACCTCCGTGGAGAGCCCACCTGTGGGACATCCTCCCGAAATCCCCTCTCCCTACCGGGCGTTCCAGGATGTCTTCGATAAACTTCAAGCGACCACCCTACCTCCTCATCGGCCATGGGACTGCGCGATCGATCTGCTGCCCGGGGCGGTCCTACCGCGAGGTAAGATCTACCCTCTGTCCATCCCGGAACAGAAGGCCATGGAGGAGTATATCCAGGAGGCTCTCGACCACGGATTCATCCGACCATCAGTGTCCCCTGCCGCTTCGAGCTTCTTCTTCGTGGGGAAAAAGGATGGAGGCTTGCGCCCCTGCATCGACTACCGTACCCTCAACCAAGCGACTGTTAAATTCCGCTATCCTCTTCCTCTGGTCCCAGCCGCCCTGGAACAACTCCGAGGGGCATCCATTTACACCAAGCTAGATCTTCGTAGTGCCTACAACCTCATCCGAGTCCGGGAAGGAGATGAGTGGAAGACCGCCTTCATCACCCCCGCGGGGCACTACGAATATCTCGTGATGCCCTACGGATTGTCCAACTCACCCGCCATCTTCCAAGGTTTCATGAATGAGATATTCCGCGATCTCCTCAATCAGTTTGTCATCATTTATATCGACGATATCCTCATCTACTCCCCCGACCTGACCTCCCATATCCATCACGTTCAAACAGTACTCACCCGGCTCCGAGATTATCACCTCTATCTCAAACTGGAGAAATGCGAGTTCCACCAAAGCACCATCCAATTCCTCGGTTACATCATCACTCCCCACGGAATCACCATGGACCAGAGGAAGGTGGAAGCGGTACTCCACTGGCCACAACCCACCACCCGTAAGGAGCTTCAACGTTTCCTGGGGTTTGCCAATTTCTACCGCCGGTTCATCCAGAACTTCAGTCCCATCAGCTCTCCCCTCACCGACCTTCTCAAGAGCGGGGCCAAGTCTCTATCCTGGAACGACCGAGCCACCCGCGCCTTCCAAGACCTCAAATCCGCCTTCAGTTCCGCTCCTACCCTGGCCCTTCCGGACCCTGCCATACCCTTCCTCGTCGAAGTGGATGCCTCCATCTCGGGGGTAGGAGCGGTCCTCTTTCAGCGGCAGGGGAACCCACCTCAACTCCATCCATGCGCCTTCTACTCCAAGAAACTGTCCCCGGCGGAGCAGAATTATGACATCGGCAACCGGGAGTTACTGGCCATCAAACTCGCGCTGGAGGAATGGAGGCACTGGCTGGAGGGAGCCCAACACCCTTTCACCGTGATCACGGACCACCGTAACCTCGAGTACCTCCGAGATGCCAAGAGACTCAACCCCCGTCAAGCCCGTTGGGCCCTGTTCTTCACACGCTTCAATTTCTCAGTCACCTACCGCCCCGGAGAAAAGAATGTGAAAGCAGACGCTCTCTCCCGTCAGTTCCAACCCGAGGTCCCTCCTTCCGAGTCCGAAACCATTCTCCCTCCAGCCGTGGTGGTCAGCCCCATTCAGTGGAGCATGGATGACCACATCGCCGAAGCCACACAGCTTGAACCTGCTCCGCCGGGAGGTCCTGAGGGACGGGTCTATGTTCCAACCCGTTTACGCCTGTCCCTCATGGACTCTGTTCACACCTCTCCGGGCTCTGGACACCCAGGCAGCCAGTCCACTCTCTCGCTCGTCCAACAGCGCTACTGGTGGCCGGGTATGGCCCAGGATGTCTCCCGGTTCGTCAAAGGATGCTCAGTCTGTGCCATGGCCAAAGTTCCCCGTCATCTCCCAGAAGGCAAACTGGTCCCTCTTCCCATACCCACTCGGCCCTGGTCCCACCTCGGAGTGGACTTCGTCACCGACCTGCCCGTGTCTGACAATCATACCTGCATCCTGGTAGTAGTAGACCGCTTCTCTAAAGCGTGCAAGCTAATTCCCCTTCCAGGCCTGCCAACAGCCCTTGAAACAGCCGAGGCGCTGTTCCAGCACATCTTCCGAAACTTTGGTATCCCAGAGGACGTCGTCTCCGATCGAGGACCCCAATTCATCTCCCGTGTGTGGAGGGCCTTCTTCAACCTTCTGGGAGTGACCGTCAGCCTCACTTCGGGATACCATCCCCAGTCAAACGGCCAGACTGAGCGGAAGATCCAGGAGATTGGGAGATACCTGCGGTCATACTGCCACGATCATCAGGACTGTTGGAGTCGTTACCTGCCCTGGGCCGAGTATGCACAGAACTCCCTCTGACAAACCACCACCGGACTCACCCCATTCCAGTGCATACTCGGCTACCAGCCTCCACTCTTCCCCTGGTCAGGAGAACCATCTGACGTCCCAGCAGTCCACCATTGGTTCCAGACGAGCGAGAGAGTCTGGGACTCAGCTCATACTCACCTCCAGCGGGCTGTTCGGAGACACCAGAACCAGGCCAACCTTCGCCGCGCCGACGCCCCTCACTACCTTCCCGGACAACTGGTCTGGCTCTCCACCCGGGACATCCGTCTCCGACAGCCCTGTCGGAAGCTGAGTCCCAGATACATCGGACCTTTCGCGATACAGAGGCAGATCAACCCCGTCACCTACCGGCTGGCCCTCCCCGCTCACTACTGCATCGCACCCACCTTCCATGTCTCCCTGCTGAAGCCTTACACTAACCCTCTCTCTTCTTCCCCAGGGTCTGGTGCTGCGGAGGTGCCCCCTCCTCCGGCGGATCCCGAAGACGATAACATCTATCGAGTCCATGAAATCCTCGACTCCCGACGACGGGGCGGCCGCTTGGAATATCTCGTGGACTGGGAGGGATTCGGTGCTGAGGAGAGATGCTGGGTCAACCGGGAGGACATTCTGGACCCCTCATTACTCCAGGACTTTCACACCACCCACCCAGATCGTCCAGCGCCCCGGAGCCGTGGTCGTCCCCGTCGTCGGTCCCGTCCGCCAGCTGGAGCTGGCCGTGGGGGGGGGGGTACTGTCACGGATCCATCTGCGTCAGCACCAGACACCTTCACTCCGCCCACTCGTTCCAGCTCCCCAGCCTTCTAATCACCGTCACCTGCCCGCATCAATCACCGTCCCAATCATCCTCCCTTTATAAACTCACTCCTCACAGTCACTCACCGTCTGGTCTCGTCGACACTTCGGCTACAGACTCCCTCAACTCTTACCGCTACGAAAAGGATTACTTACCCGCTTGCTTCAGTTCCGTCTGCCTCTCATCTGCTCCTGGTCCCCGGTCTCCTCCTGTTCATCTGTCCGCTG
Source organism: Pimephales promelas (assembly GCF_016745375.1). The sequence continues at coordinate 1,117,208 of NW_024121743.1, forward strand.
CTTCCACTCTCCGTCTCTCCGTCCTGCACAAGATAAGATATACTTCATCAGACTGTTTCCCGCTGCATCCCCGAACTTTCTCCATTACATACTCACCTGCTGTTTATTCCTACCCCCTGTGTCAATAAACCTGGTTATTCTCATCCATCTGAGTCCTTCTAGTCTGTGACAACAGTACTGTTAAGCATACTGCAAATTAAATAACATTATTTTAATGTAATTTCTTACCATATTAAAGTACAGAATTACACTGTGTATTTTTAATAATACTGTATAATATGAAATGTTTTTGTTTTGTATTTATTTTATAGTGCTACTGTGTAACCTGTCGAAAATCTGTAGAAATATTATTTTAACTGTTAATGGGAAATAGAAAAAAGAACAATTGAAGCTTTAACTGCACAAGGTTTATTGTGTATTTTCAAACACATTAGTACATTTACGTAATATACATTTAAATTAATTAATTACATTAATACAATTAAATACATTAATAATAAAAATGTAATATAATACAATAAAAATCATGCATGACAATCATGAACAATTATGCATAAATACATGCAAAAATTATCATGAACAGGTAAAATAGAAAAGATTAAAGGGGTGCTATCTGATCAATCTATTAGAAAGATAGTTCATAACAACTCATCCACCCACTCCCTGCTGGGGTAAAACAGCTTAAACTAGTCTAAGATTGTCTATTGGTTTGAGATAGACTGTCTAACTGGTCAGTTGCTGATTTTAAAGGGTTTTTGGCTGCTTTCTATCTAAGGGACCAGATTTGCAGGGCTGGGAGACACATATAAACTTATAAACTATAAAAGCTTTGACGAGTAAACCACCAATCCAGATGAGTATTACAAAATGACAAGTTATCCAGTGTCCTTTAAAAAAACTAAACACAAAACAACCTCATCATGCACATGTGCCATGAAAAACTTGCATTACGGTATTAATAATCATTTATATGCAGACTTATGTTCTAACTTTTGCAATAGGAAGTTTTCTATCTAAGCTTTTATGCAATTAAACCTTAAACTGTACAGTAACGTTTATTTTCACACAACAATTCTAAACAACTTGCAGATAGACAAAATTCACAGATGGATAATAATCCGTTTAAAATTTTCTCAGTGGGTCAGTACTGGACCAAGGTAGTTAGATAAATAGAATAATTAAATTAGATTAGATTTAAAATTCATCGGTCATCAAGATGGATAGGGGTCTTCTTAACATGCACAGCTCACACCTGTGGAAAAGGAGAACAGACAAGACAGTTAAAATATAGTACGTTTTTGTTGTTGTTTTGGCTAAACAGCAAAAACAGACAAAATGATGTCTAAAGTGTAATTCACTTAATACTAAAATCTTGTTTGTTGGACTGTTGTTTAAAATCAATTCATTTACGATCACGTGAAAACGTAGGCTAAATCTTGTTTGTGTGATACTAAGTTACATGACTTAAAAAAAGCTTGACAAGGCATCGTTCCCTTCAAATGAGTACATGTCAGTTTACACATAGTAAAAAAAAAAAAAAAAAAAAAAATGATATTATAGCCGACAATACTGTAAATGTCACACAATAGCTTTGTATTTTGGACAAAAATACACCTTGGGCGCTTTCCGCGGTCCAACTTTATCACTGAGGTAACGTTATAATGGCAGAACGCCAGGTCAGGATTTACACGAAAATAAGCGTGAAAAAATCAATAAGAGGAATCGACACTTTAATTTTATAACAATAAATCCGAATCCCAACCTTGGATGTCCGATTTCAGGATAGATTTATCGATTATCAATTCCTAACCCCTGTAAGTCATAAAATAATGAACGTGCAGGCGCTTCCACTGACTTAACGTGGTAAATAACAAAATGATTAGACCATTTTGACCTTATAAGAGGTTACATATGAAATATATGTTAATAAAATCACATTTAATCAAGTAAGGCTATCAACATAAAAGAAATCCGCGTCTGACTTATACAGACGTTATAGAACATTCCGCGGCCACTTCTTTCTTAGCAGCTAATCTGTTAACGTTAGTAACTCATATGGTTTGCATAAAAATATTAATTACTAACCAGATGTATGGCGAAAACGTTGCCGACAGTGACGCGATGCACGGCCTGCGTGTTCTTACAGAGGGAAGGGAACTGAAAGTTCTTCATAAAATGGCAGCTTGTTGTGGATATTTTTCGCGGTCATTTCGTACTAATGTATTTGAATTTACAGTAACATCCCAAATGGCTACATTGAAGAGTAGCCTATCATATACATATTATATTAAAATGTCTAGAATAGATTAAATTGAATATAGAAATCGTGGTCAGCTATTCTAAATAACTTTAAAGTTATTAGCTAGAATCCGTATGCATACACATTATAAGAATTATTACTTACCAGATGAAGAAGTTGCAGGTCGGCAGAAAAGACAGCAGCACCACTGACACGACAGAGAAACTCTTCCAAAGTCAAATATGCTCTCATGCACACCCCACTGACATAAATTATGTCATAAATTATGACTGTTAATGGTCAACCAGTGCTACATTTTTATTTTAAATGTAAGAATAACATTAGTAGGCTAGCAATTTTACCCGTGGAACTGTGTGTGGTGTTTTTCGTGGTCAATTGCACTGCTGTATTTAGATTAACAGTAACTGATAATTTCCCAGAATGCATTGAAATTCTACAGTAACATACTGTCAACTGTGTGCACAGTACATTACTGTTGAAAATACAATTTACTGTGAAAACAACTAAATCTACTGTAACTTACTGTACATAGATTATACAGTAAGAAACTGTTGAGAAAAACAGTATAATCCTGTGAAAACAACAGAAATAATTTACAGTGTATAGGTAAATGTCTGCACTTATCTTTCTTATTAGTGCTGAAGAATGACAAACTGACTACTGTGTATGACTGTTAATTAGTAGTTACTTCATAGTTATTTTTCTTGAACCTTAATTAATAGATAATTAATAGTAGTTCTTCAGGAGGTATGACAGAATTCATTAGCTATTGATTAACTAACATACTTAACACAATCATAAAATTATATTACATACTGATTAGTTAACACATCTTCCTTAGTAGTTAACAGTAGTGACTTATGTGTTAATAAAGAATTACCTATTAGTTCTTCATTAATTCCTTATTAGTTATGCAGTAAGTAAGATACAGTATTCTAAAGTGTTACCGAAATTGATCCTAACCCTCTAATATACATTTATCCATCTGACATTACCACACACACACACACACACAACACACACACACACACACACACACACACACACACACACACAAAACTGGCCGTGACTGCAGTGATCCGGCTTCAAAAGAATCTTTCTTTCATGTTCTTGTTTCATCACAGATTCCAGACAAAATATTATGACATTTTGTTTTGGAACTGTGAGGTTCTCACCATAGACAGTATAAGAAATGGACAGAGCCATCTCATTGGAACTCCATTGAGACAAGTGAAGCCCATTTTTAGCGATTTTTTTAGCACTTCTGTTCCTGACGCGAAGACTCAAACCGACTCAAACAGAGCTTGACAACGTAGAAGTGACGTCAGCAACCCGTCTGTCTTCTAGTTGCTGTGGCATGAGAAATCTGAATCATTCCCTTCCGAAACTCACAGAGGCGGAGAGTGTGAGTAGGAGCTGTCCATGAGCTAGGAGCAGGAGAAACTTTTGCTAGTTATTCTGATTAATTATTTTGTCATTTCCTCCACGTTTCCCCGATTGCCCGCGAGCTTCTCCTCCTGTTCATACGATAATCTCTCTACTGTGCGACAGAGAGTCGCGTGGTTATGATGCAATCGTTAGCCTATTTTACAAAAAACTGCTTCTACGGGGCCATAACATAAGCTACAAGGTAATGGAGCATTTTATACACTGTCGTGTTTCTTTAGAAATAAATAATGGACAAATGGGGTCTTCAAACGCCTCAGATGTAAAGTTATTCGCTATCAAAGTGACGCCAAAATGAATGGGAGTCAATGGAAATGCTAACGCAAGTGAAGTTCTGCTACAAGATGGCAGCTCCCGCGTTCTCACACAGAACTAGACAATATTTACAAATATATATCATGTGATAGCACAGGCATATATAAATGCCTCATAGCACCTTGCTTGTCATTCATTTGTGGCAGCACAATGGCAAAGCCAGCTCTCTGCACATGATGTTATTCATCAGATTTTTGACTCAGAAACTAGTGAGGAGGATCAAATTTCTCTCTGTGGAAAAGAATGTGTGTAATACTCAAAAAAGTTTGTGTGTTTTAAACGTGTGGTGTGTATCTGGGTAGCGTGTGTATAAATGTATCGATACATGCACAGGTCCAAGGGCTGGATGTTTGCAAGCACACATGCTCATATGTGTACATGAAAATAATGAACATGCTCCTGAAAACTAAATTGTTCTGTTATTTTCAGTCTCTCCCATTCACTTTCAATGGTCGGCTATTGTGACAATTTTTAACCATGCCTACTCTCAGATAAATTAGGCCCACGATTAATCAGATGCAAACAGAAATATAAAACCAGTCCTAATTGAAAGAGAACAAGTTGACAAAAAGATTGAATCCAAGATTGGGTGAAAATATGGTATAATGAGTGATTTATAAGCTATTTTGTATAGGCCGGTCATTTTTGACCGGGAAGACCACAAGTGTGATTATGTGCCATATTTTTTAAAAAACAAAAGTTTCAATACAAATTCTGGTGAAACATTAGAGTAGACTAGTGTGATGAACAGTTTTTTCATTTTTTTTTTTCATATTTCCAAATTTACTCATAAATTATTTATTTTTTACTCAAAAAATGAGATGCCTACTCTCAGATTAAATGAGGCCCACGATTAATCAGATGCAAACAGAAATACAAAACCAGTCTCTAATTGAAAGAGAACAAGTTGACAAAAAGATTGAATCCAAGATTTGGTGAAAATATGGTATAATGAGTGATTTATAAGCTACAGTATTTTGTATTGGCCGGTCATTTTGACCGGGAACACTACAAGTGTGACTATGTGCCATATTTTTTACAAAACAAAAGTTCAAAACATAATTCCTGGTGAAATTTTAAGTTGACTAGTGTGATCAACAATACCAATTTCTTCAGATTTTATTTAAGATTTCCAAAATTATTCAAAAAATTTTAAAAAAACACTCAAAAAAATTAAATACCTACTCTCAAATAAACGAGGCCTATGATTATTCAGATGCAAATCAAAATATAAACCAGTCCTAATTGAAAGAGAACTAGTTGACAAAAGATTGAAGCCAAGATTGGGTGAAAATATGGTAATAATGAGTGATTTATAAGCTATTTCTTATGGGCCGGTCATTTTTGACCGGAACACCAAGGTGTTATAGGGTTTGAACACCACATGAGGGTTAAACATTCGGCCGGCGAGGAACACCGCAAGGATCGTGGTGCAAAAATGGTGATGAGTGCAATAATTTATTGACCACATTTACAGACTATATTTGTTTTTTGTGTTGCAGGTCAATACTTAGGACCTGCAAGTATTCCCC
>NW_024121743.1:1123260-1177979 GCF_016745375.1 Pimephales promelas
ATTAGTATAGCATCTAGTCTCCTTTTGTATTTTCTTATTTCGATCTTTAGCACTATACTATTGATAGGCCTAGGTTCTGTTATTTTCCGATGATTTCATTCAGTATTAATTATGCTACTATGCTAGCTTTAATAGACCTAGAACTTTTATTTTATACATTAATGGGGCAGGCAGTCAGAGCTGTGCACTCTGTTCACACTTATGTATATATTTTCTTTGTGTGTGTGTGTGTGGGTATGTGTGTGTATGTGTGTGTTGTGTTTTTTTTTTTTGGTCTCCTATTGCCCTCCTCTTCATCTGCCCTACAATACTATAATCTGCGTTGTTGCTTTATATGCATTTTTACTTACACGTATGTATCCTATTATTTATGAGTAATGACTTCCAACACTATAGGTTTACTAGTTATTCACTTGAATATTAGGAGTTTGCCATCCAAAATTGATTTATTAAAAGTTTCGCTCACTTACAATAAACCACATATAATTACTCTCTCTGAAACCTGGTTAAACAGTAATATTTCTGATGATGAAATCAAACTTGATAACTATGTTTTATTCAGGAAAGACAGGGGCACAAGAGGTGGGGGCCTTCTAACTTATGTATCTTCAAATTTGACTGCAGAACTTGTAGTGCCAACTGTGAATCCTCAGCACTTTGAAGGTCTCTTTGTTAAATTAATTTTTCATGAAAATAAACTACTTATCATAGGAAATATTTATAAACCTCCAAATGCTCCAGCTGAAACCACTGAATGTATTCTGTCTACCGTTAACTCTTTAAACGGTGCTAAGGAGAACATTTTATTGGGGGATTTTAACTCTAATTGGTTAGCTCATTCTTCTAATAAAGACCGCAATCTCTTTAACAGTATAAATTTAACTCAACTTATAACTGAACCTACCAGAATTGGTCATAGCTCTTCTTCCTTGATCGACTGGATTCTAGTTTCTCATCCTGATAGAATTTTAAAATCTGGGGTATTATCTGATTCTCTTAGTGACCATTCTATAGTTTTTTGCATCTGGAAAATTAAAATGCCTAATCTTCATCCTAAATTAATCAGAGTAAGAAAATCAAATAATTTTATTCCTGAACATTTTATTCAAGATATAATAAACATAAATTGGGAGAGATTTCAGTTAATTCCATCTGCTGAAGATGTGTGGAACTACTTTTACTCTGAATTTATGAGATAATAGATAAACATGCTCCTTGGACATCAATTAGAGTTAAGGGTAGACACTTACCATGGATCAAAGGAGATCTCATATGCTTATTCAAACAAAGAGATAAGGCATGGAAAAAATATCGTTCATCCAATGATCCTGCTGATTGGGGTGCTTACAAAGAATAAAGAAATAAATGTAAAACTTATACTAGAAATGCCAAAGCAAACTATTACAATAACTGTTTATCAACTAACTTTAAGAATCCAAAGCAATTCTGAAGAAAATCAATTCTATAACCAATAAACCCACAAAAAGTCTTTTTTCTCACACAAGAGTAAATAATGATACTATCAGTGAACCTTTATTAATTGCAGAAGCTTTCAGTCAGCACTTCTCTACGATTGGCAGTTCTTCCTCCTTTATCTCTTACTTGGATTCTTTTGTGACCCTGAACAGGTGCAATAGTTCCTTCTGCTTTTATACTGTTACTCCCGCGGATGTTCAGAAGGTTATTGATGGTATAAACTCTGGATGCAGTGCTGGCCCAGATGGGCTGGAGATTAAGTTTTATAAACTTGCCTCTTGTGTTCTATCATTTCCACTGGCTGAATTATTTAATTTATCATTGGCAACTTGTGAAATACCCAATTCATGGAAATGCGCCAGAGTAATTCCTCTTCCTAAAGGAGGTGATATTACAGATATTAATAATTACAGACCTATCTCAATTATCAATTGTGTAGCAAAAATATTTGAAAAAATAATTTTTAACCAACTTTCTCAATATCTCAATGTTCAAAATCTATTATCTCCACATCAATCAGGTTTTCGATCAAACTTTTCAACCACCACTGCTCTTCTAAAATTCACAAATGACATACTGTCAGCATCAGACAGTAATATGCCAACAGGAGCTATATTTATTGATCTTACCAAAGCATTTGATATGGTTGATCATTACCTTCTTTTGGATAAATTGAATGCTATTGGACTCTCTTCTGACTCCTTATTATTCTTTAATTCTTTTCTTCATCACAGAAGTCAGTGTGTTACTATCCAAGGCAGTCAGTCAAGCTTCAAAATGATAGATAAAGGTGTTCCACAAGGTTCAGCTCTAGGTCCTCTTTTATTTTCTATTTTTATTAATGATTTACCGCAAATTTGTTCAAACAGTTCAATTCATCTATACGCAGATGACACTGTATTATACTTTTCCAGCTCTGACATTCTACAAATTCAACATTCTTTACAATTGGACTTCAACTTAGTGCAGAAATGTTTTTTCTCCAATAAACTTTTATTGAACAGGAGCAAATCTAAAAGTATGTTGTTTTGCACTCGACGTAATTTGTTACATTTATTGAATAATTGGTCAATTAGTTTACAGGATGGAACAACTTTATCAAAAGTTGAAGAATTTAAATATCTGGGTCTCTGCCTTGATACTCAGCTTTCATTCAAACCTCATATTAACTCTATTTGCAAGAAAGTATATGGGCAATTGAAGTCACTTTATCGCTCTGCTGATTGCTTTTCACAACAGGTTCGCAAAAGAATTATTTCTCATTTAATATTCCCAATACTTGACTATGCGGATGCCATTTATGGGAACACCACTGACTTAAATCTTCAACCTATTTCTGTTCTATATAATAGTCTTTGTAGATTTGTGCTCCGATGTCCCTACAGAACTCACCACTGTCAATTGTATGAGTCTTTGAACTGGCTGGCACCCAAGTCAAGGAGGCAATTTCATTGGTCATTACTTATTTTTAAATGTATTCATTTTAATCTCCCTTCATACTTGAAATAGTACCTAATTCCTTTCAACACTCAATACAATTTAAGGCATAGAGTACAGTTATTTTTTCATATACCTAGAACTCATAAAGGAGTTGGTCGTCGAGCGTTTAAGTTTAACGCTCCATCAGATTGGAATAATCTTCCCTGCTCGCTCAGATCTATATCTTCTTTTTATGTTTTTAAATCATCACTTTTTACTTATCTTCAAACAACATGTTCTTGTTTTTGATTCATTTTTACTTATTAACTTCATTTTTATATTATTATTTTTATTATTATTATTTATTTATTTATTTTATTTATTTTATTTTGTTTTGTTTTTTTTTTTCTCGGGGAAACCTGTATGGGTTTATGGATGTTTGTAAGCATATCCTTATTTTGATTGTGTATTTTTTTATTTTTCGCAGATGGTTTTTAGGGCCCAAGCCCTGAAAGGGCGAAGGCCCTATTGTTTTCCTAAGGATTATTTATTATTATTATTTTGTAACCTTTTGGGCATTTTTGGGGCCCTTAACGTGCTCGAAAACTCTTGAAACTTTGCACATGGGTCAGAACCCGCGGCCATCAGAGCCGGGCTGAAGCTGGTACCCGGGCGTGGCAGGGCGGCTCGTCAGCGCCCCCTGGAACGGGGTACGAACACTTGGTCCATAACTCAAACACGTTTGTATGTAATAATATGAAACTCTGTGCACATGTTGATCTCATAGTTTCATCTATACCTCGCGCTTTTACTTTTTACCCCAGCCCAACAGGAAGTCGGCTATTTAGGGTTGTTCGTAAAACACTCGCAATGGAATTTTTAATACTCCTCCTAGAGCTTTGATCCAAATTCGACGAAACTCGGTCAGCGTGAAGTCAAGACATTGAGGATGAAAGTTTGCGAGGGGATTTTTGATATCTCGAACGGTTTGACCGTGGCGAGGAAACAAAATCATGGCGAGAAACGTGAAACAGGAAGTGTATCATAACTTCAGCACACATCAACCGATCTTGATGAAACTTCAGCAGTGTGTTCGCTGTAAGAGGACGATCACATGGATGTGACTATTGTGAGTCAAAGTTATAGCGCCACCAACTGGCAGCAGGAAGTGTGTCATTTTCAAAATGCTTTGAAATCACCCTCTAATTTTAACTCGATTTGCTTCAAACTTCATCTGTATAATGCAAATACATGGCAGATGAAGACCTGTAAATGGATTCTTGATATCTTTGAAACTGTTGCCGTGGCAACGCATCAAACTTTACCATTCTTTTAGGATGCTTTTGAGACCCTTAGCATGCTTCAAATTGCATGAAACTCGACAGACACATCACATTTATTAGCCAGTAGACATGTGCAACGTTTCAGAAACGGGCGTGGTGAGGGCTCAGTAGCGCCACCTTTTGACAAAAGTGGGGTTGTTAGTTTTATCTACAGTTACAAAAATCAGTATGTATATTGTACTCCTCGAGCCGGACAACTCTCTAATTGACACTCATTAGCTAGGACCCACAGAAAGTCAGATATGTTTGTTTGAATGTGGTCTTGCTCAATCTGAGCATGCTGTCTTTGCCTGTCTGTGTATGTGTGTGCGTTTGTAGGGGGGAGGGGTCTTAACCATTTCACTCCTGTGTGTATGGCCTGCATAAAAAATAAATGCCTTAAGCCTGGTATTTTTTTAAATAAGTTTTTTATTTTTTATAAGTAAAGGCATATAACCAGTTTAATTGTAGTGCATTAATAGTTTTATATAATTAGTTTATTAATTAAATTAACTTGGTCCATAAACTTGATCTGAAAATTTGGTCCATAAATCAAACACACTTGCATGTAATAATATGACTTGAGTGTTAATCACATCATGTTTTCAGTTTGAATATAAAATATATAAATTATGTAAAAAAAAAATAAAGTTGATCCAGCTGGAGCGCAGGCTGAGAATAGCGCTGTCATGACTGGATCAGAGATCATCAGTCATGCCTTCTCATACCTTACGCGCACACCACGCCCACTTACATCAGATCACATCAACATGTCAGCCGGAGGGATAACGAGGGTCGTCGTCGCTTTTGGATTCAAGAATTTCTTACAACAAGATGGCAAAAGAACAGCGCTTTGCAAGACATGCAACGTTGAGATCGCGGACAGTCAGATGACAACCTCCAATTTCGTCCGTCATTTGAAGAGCCATTCTGCCCGTAAGTGCTTGTCAATTTGTTAATGTTATCTGGTTAGCTCGTTCGTAGTTAGCTAGCTAATGTAAGTTAAAGGAGAACTCCGGCGCAAAATTACACATTTGTTACCTAGTCAACCGTTATCTGAGATTTGTTTTCATGACTGCCGAATGCAAATAGTTTTATCTATAAAAAACAGTTTAGCCTAAGTGACGTCCGACATTCTGCATATTGTGTTATTTTGTTAAGCCCCACTAAAGGCATAAAAAACTGTAAAGCACAATCAAGTTTTCACACTATATTCCAAGACTTCTAAAGTCATTCAATAGCTTAATGTGTGGTAAAATTAATATTTTAGTCTCTAAGTTAAAGTTAACGGAAAGTCATCTCGCCTCAGTCATTCTCAATGCATCAGCATTAGCGCGTCGCGTTCGGTTGCGACAGTAACACGACGACACTCTCTTCAAGATCAATGTTCCCAATATTATACTTTATTTGTAGATAAGGCATAAAGGTCTATGATTTGCATAAAATGACTATCTTGCTGGAGTGGAGTTTATTGCCCTTTAGAATACACTAAGCATTAGTGCTGCACGATTAATCATATCGCAGTCGTAATAGCGATCTCAAACCTATGCAATTATATAACGCAAAATGCCGCGATTTTATATGAAATAAACAAAGTAGGGCTATTAGCGCAGCATCTCTTCTTTTTTGTCATCCTTTGACTAGTGTTACAAGATCCCCCTCTTATTGGTTCAAATGCCTTTTCGCATTTTGCACGACAAGAAGTGAAAAGCTGCCTGTGAGTGCCCTAGATTAGAATAGATGAGACTCGCATAATGCGCATGCACTGACCGTGTGCCAGCCCAGAATAAACAGTTCTCTTTCGAGCTTGAACGAACAATAGCACACACAATTATGCCAAAATGTGGTTTTGTCTAGTATCTTCATAACATAAGAAAAGTCTGGATGAAAAGAGTTGTGCTATGAGGCGCGTGTGAGATCCGCGTCTCGGCAACGGGTTCTCTTAAAGGGCCAGCAGCGAATAAAGCGTTCTTTCAGTAAAGTTAAAAGAACAAAGGGAAATTAGAAAATTACTCACTGATCTTGAGTAAAGAACTTTTGTAGCTTTAATAAGGATTATTATATATATAATTTATGATTCAGGCAGCGCAGACTGTTTGATAACTTTATTCAATTTCTGTACCTGTTAAGACAGGAAGGGCACAGGTAAATATGTTTTTTATTATGGGTTTATGTGGGGATTGTTTGAAGTTCACTTAATTTAAAAGCTGTTATATATTTTTTTTAAGCCTAATAATTTTTTAAAAAGTTGATGGCTTTCAATTGATGGAATCACTGTAATGTTGGTTTGGTTGATGGTTTATTGATCATTATAGGTGTTATCAATCATTTATTGTTGTTGTTGTTTTTAGTTTGAGTTGAGAAATAAACATTAATCTGTTTGTGCATTTTACTTTAGAACCAAGCAAGTTGGACTCATGAAACCATTTTATTATATCGGAGTCGCAAATCGCAATTGCAATATTGGCTCAATAATGGCAATATGACATTTTCCCAAATCGTGCAGCCCTACTAAGCATAGATTATAGATACCATCCCTTCGCTATGTTCTTTTCAATGTGAAGCGTTGCGTGCTGTGACTTGGTGTTGCTTCAAGTGCATCATTCTGCACACGGGATGCGCATGATTGCTTATAATACTTTGGGGAGACAAGGGGGCGTGGCCTAAGGGAATATCACTCGTGATGTTAAGTGATGTTACCCCGCCATCGCTGATACAACCTTTAGCAGTCATGTTTTTGCTTCTTGAGAGAGAGAGAAAGTGTGTGTGTGTGTGAGCAGTGGCGGTTCTAGGCGGGGGCCTGGGGGGGCCAGTGCCCCTGCGACAACAAGCTTGGACCCCCTTGTGGCCCCCCTAAATGTGGAGTCAGTGTGAAATATTTTTTTTATAGTGTGTCACGCATTGAGCATGACAGTCACTCGTTTCAGTCTTTTGTCTCACACTCCCGTCACACATTGTATTTCTCATGCGGAAAAAACTATTAATAATATATTTAATATACGCAATTTCTCTGGCCGCGCCGCTCTCACGTGAGAATCAAGCGCGTCTCGCCTGGAGTTCAGCAGTCGACCCTGCTACGCATCAGCCAATCAAAAAAAGAGAAGTGCTACTTAATAGCCAATCAGAAAAGGGCACTATTGTATCTGGGTAAAATTTAACGCAACAACCAATGAAAAAAAGCATATCCTGGAATTGTTCATATGATTCTGTTACAACATCTTCCGAAAGTTTCTTCACCCGTCCCACAGATGAAACTAATCACTGGAGCTCCGAACATCACTTGGAGCACGGAGTAAGTCATGATCTCCTGTTTTAATGTTACAACAAATTCACAACTTGTTTGACAAAAACTATGACAACTTGACTGATGTAAGATGAATCTTTCCCGTAGCGTAAGCTAGCTTACGCAATGCTCGTTCCCTCATCTAGAGAGAACCGAGGTTACGTTAGGTAATCGATTCGTTTCCCATTTAATTAGTATCAGTCTGTAACTTAGACAACAGTTTTACAGCCTGTTCACTGACAACACCTGCTCAGAACAAGTAGTCTAGGCCTAGTCATCTTATTACACGAATCACGATGACTGACATATTGTCACATTATAAACATCTCTCTCTCCAAATAGGCGTAAAAATTTTATTAGCACTAGATAAATTAAAATGTAATGCATAGTCGATTTTAAAACATCTCTCTCTCCAAATAGGCTTAATAATTTTATTAGCACTAGATAAATTAAAGTGTATTGCATAGTCGATTTTATAGGTCACTTTTAAAATCATGTCATATTTTATAATTATATCCTGGCCAAGGATGCATTAATTATTGCTTCTGTCTTTCAAAGATGTCAGGAAAAAAAACAATTATAAAAAAGCTCATTCACCCTGAGAGGAAAGCCCCCTAAAAAGGCCAGTTTAGAGGATAATTTGCTGATCTTTTTGCAAAAAAAAAAAAAAAAAAAAACCCACAAAAATCGTAGATTATTTTGTAAAAATTATATATATATATATATATATATAATATATATATATATATATACATACATACTGTATATTCAATGTAAAAAAATAAAATGGAAAGAGAAGAGAGAGAGAGAGTGTCTGTAGGATGTTAAGCTGTTATTTGTTTTATGGACTCAATGTTGAAAATTTAAAACATTTCAAACACACTGTTGGCAGAAGTGAAAAATAAATAATTTTATGAAGTTACAATTTTGTTTGATTCCATGGTGTATTTTACTGAACATGAGTATTTACAATGCAAATTATTGTAATTTACTGGCAAATACTTATCTTGTCTTTTCATTTTATTAAGATCAGATTATGCATGTAAAATTAAAATAATAAGGTGACTTGACTTGCACTTGACTTAACCTACTACAAGACTTGACTTGACTTGACATAGCCTGTGACTTGACTTGACTTGCCCCCCCCCAAAAAAAAATACTTGGGACTTACTTGAGACTTGACGGTTAAGACTTGAGACTTACTTGAGACTTGCGTGACCTGCGCCCATCTCTGCTCTAAGTTTTAAGACAGTTCAAATGGAAGTTGGGAATTATGTGTTGTTTGAATAAATCTCCTAGAAATACATCAAATTACAACGCATGTGTTTACCAATCACCACCATACTCGGTGTGCATGAAGTCAAGACATTGAGGATGCTCAATTCCGGACGGATTTTTGATATCTCGAACGGTTTGGCCGTGGCGAGGAAAATAATTTTATGACTAAAAAAGGACACATAAAATGTGTTAACTTTGCTCGTTTTACCTACAGTTACAAAACATGCCACGTATATTGTTCTTGTCAAGCCGATCAACTTTCTAATTAACAGTAAGAAGCTCAGACCAAAAGAAAGTCAGATATTGCAGTTTGGATGTGTATCTTGTCTCTATCAGTGTCTGTGTGGGGAAGAGGGAGGGGGGGGAGGGGGGGTTGCTGGTGTCTGCGTTTATGTGTGTGTGTGTGTGTGTGTGTGTGTGTGTGTGTGTGTGTGGCTGACTGTAGATTTTTTCTGCAAGTCCTTATCTTTTTGCATAACAATTTTGTATTTTTTTAAATGACAAAATATGCATATAACCCTAATCTTTTAAATGTATAGTTTGCTTTAAATAAAAGTAAGATAAATTGGTAAACTACAAATTGGTAATTGAAGCTGAATGAATTTAAAATTAATGTGCTATATTTCAATACATTTGCTTTCCTTAATATTGTAAAACACTAACCTCATTTATATGTGTGTGTGTGTGTGTGTTTGTATGTATATTTTGCAAAGCCCTCACTGATGCAAGCTCTTCTGCACACTTCTCTTCGACAGTCAATGCGGAGGTTAAAGTTTTTGCACGTCGTGCAGAATAACCCTCTTTACATATATATATATATATATATATATATATATATACTTAAAAAAGCGGGGGTTAAGTTTTTGCACGTCGTGCAGAATAACACTAAAGGCACCATATATATACTTAAAAGTGGGGTTGTTAGTTTTATCTACAGTTACAAAAATCGGTATATACATTGTACTCCTCAAGCCGTACAACTTTCTAATACATAGTCATTAGCTCGGACCAAGAGGAAGTCAGATATTTTGGTCTGAATATGGTGAGCCTCTCTCTGAGCCTACGTCCCTGTATGGCAAGCACTTTTAACATTTAAAAGCTAAGTTTGCCTATCCGGAATTAACATTGTAGATATCAACAACGTCTTTCTGTCTAGTCGTTACACTTTGGATAGTTTGTATTATCATTTAAGATATCTGTAACATAATTGTGACTAGTCGAAATGACAGAGTATGGCAAGCCGTTTTAACATTTAATCATGAAAGGGCCAAAGCCTTCGGCACCGCCACCCGGGTGCCTTTAGGTAACTAAAGGAACCGGGGTTGCGGTGCCTCCGGCTTGGGCCCGCCATCGCTGCTCGCAGCTATATTTTGACTTGTTTTTGATGATGGTAGGGGACAAAAGGGAAAGGGAGTATTATGGGAGCATTGTTTGAAAGTGTGTGTGTATGTATGAGAATGTCAATGTATTTAAATGTTTGTAATAGTTTTGTGTTGTATTTACTTTATTTATGAACTTCTATTAAGATCTTGTTTGTTGTAAAGAAGGGACCCCCTCGAAAATGAGTTCATCTCAAGGGCTATCCTTGAAACAAATAAATAAATAAATAAATAAGTTCAAATGACAAACACCTGTCTGTGATTTCAGTGATTGGCGTGAGGAGAGCGTATATAAGCGGGCCGTGCGGACAACAGTTTGACAGAGAGAGAGACTGGCAGCTCGTATCCTATCCTGTTACCGAACGTGTGACATTTGAAAGCTGTATTCAGCGGGAAGAGTTTTCACTGCAACCGTGTTCAGCAAAGCTGTGTTCAGTGGGAAGAGTATTATCACCTATTATTTATTTTTGCCTTTGACATTCTGAGTTAACTTTATTTGAACACGACCTCGTGCTGTGAAAAGAGTGGTGTAAATGAAAGTGCACGAGTCCCAGTATTCGCTGACCCTGTCTCCTTTCATCACCCACACATAGCAAACCTGTTCTTACATCACAAAGCAATGATAACATGTATATATACATGAAAAATACATTTATAAAATGAGTACATATACAAATTCAGGTCCAAAATGTTTGTACGCGTTTGTCGTAGACACAAAATAGCATAACTAAGTGGATATAAAGCCAGCGCTGGCATTTGACAAAACTAAAACTTTACATCTGAAATTGTACATGCAAATACATACAGTACATTTAAACTGATTAAGTCTTAGCCTACTTACAGGTTGTGGCCCAACAACTACTGCCTCTGGTTTTAAAGTTGAAACTGCTTCATGTTTTAGAAAAAATGTCTTGTTGAATCCGGCATTGAATTCGTGGAGATTCTGGAAGCTGTCTTCCGTAAATGCGCAGCACAGAGAGCTAGATTACGATCGTCATTTTCAGGAACATAATCAAACATAAATTGTATCCATTGTTGACGAAGTACAGCGTCCGTGGGAAGCCCGAAACACAGAAGACCTGACAGCTGGGTGAACAGACATACACAACACACTCGACGAGCCCGCAGAAATATGATCATGCCCTTTTCTGCATATTCCGGAGGGAGGGGTTGATGTAAATGTGTGGGTTAGTGACGTCTAAAACCCAGCTGTAGTCCCAATCGAGTCGTTTTTGTAGGCAATATACTTCCTGATTTTTAAAAGACGATATCTCTGCTTACATTAAACTTTCAGCGCTGCAACTTTGCAGATACTGTTCATGCACCAACAGAAACATTACACACTATTTAAAATGAAAAAAGTTCATTAAAAATGAAAAAAGTTCCTCCCCCCCCCTCCTTTAATATTCAATCCCTTACTTTAAAAGCACTATACCCAGAGGGCAAAACACCTGTTTTTTAGGAAATCAGACATGGGCTGCTGTAAAAGGTTGTCATATAAAAATGAAATCTATGATGTCTGAGGATCACAACCTGGGTGGACAACCCGGTGAACAAGCTGCTGGAAACTTGTTGGATGTGTTCAAAGTATGCGTGTCCCCCCGCAAAAAAAATCGCTTGAACTCGCGCAGTTCCCTACCATGCAGCTAGCAGCAGATGCCATCATCCATAACTGCTTTCATATCTCTGCTATAGATCATTTTATTTATGAAATCAGCAGCCCTACCGACACAACGGGAATACAGCTTTCAAACGATATCTTGATTGTACAAGCAGTACGAAATAAAGTTGTGATCATGATTCATGTAGGCTACATTAAAAAACTTATGTTGTTGATAATTGTATTCCATCTTTCTCCACTAGCACTAGTTCTAGCTTAGTCTACTGCATAGAAAATAGTTTTTGATTGGTCAAATAGTTTTACATAGGCTATACTTAATTACCATAAAAAGGTGACCTTACCATGCAAAGTTAAAACAAATAACACATCAGTCAGTTCTGTCTTTGTATCCTTGCACTTTTACTGCGAATTTAGTCCACAAACAAACACATCAAAAACACAACTTCTTCTGCAGTGGTTTGCACGATTGTGTTAACGCTAACGTTACTTCCTGTATTGTTGAAACTCTCATGTTAGGCATGAATTTTCATTACACCACTAGATGGCACTAAATAACCACTTATTGTTGCTATGGACCGTTAGCAGCGATACGAGAAGCTGGCTGTCACGGTTGGTAAATCCTATGTCTACTTCTCGTCTCGTGTTTCTGTTATTGTTGTGTGTGTGTGCGCTGATGGGGGGGCGTGCCGCTCTATCAGCGCTCATCAGCAATCATCACCACCAGCTGCAGTTAATCTTCTTGTGTATATATTCTCATCAACTTCTCATCTCCTTTGTCAGATCGTTGTTTGTGGTTCCCGGTGTGTTGTCTCCTGTCTCGCTCATTCGTGTTCAGCTCTGGCCCTTGTTCTCTGTCATTTGGATTTGTTCGTCGTTGGATTCACCACCACCTTCACCACAGCACTCTGCACCGGACCATCGGATCCCCTGCGTCACTATCTCTGCCTGTTTATGGACTGTCTCTGTGTGTTCGTCAAACTTATAATTAAAAGAGTTTAACTGCAATTGCTTCCTTGATTCTATCGTGACAGAACGATCTGACCAAAGCATGGAAGCAGCGGAAGACTCGCAACGATCGCTGAACGAGTTTGTGGGAAGCTGTCTACAACGGATGGACACACAGGAGAAGAACCTCAACGACACAGCTCGCGCTGTACAGGCATTAGTGACGCAGGTGTCTGGGCTCACCCAACAGATTCAACACCTTCGTCTTCCCACTGCGCCACCCGCACCGCTGAATCCTCCAACACCACCACCAGCGGACCCATCCCAGTCAGAGCCTCGCCTTCCTACTCCAGAGCCTTACGCAGGTGAAGAGAATTTTTGTCGAGCATTTCTGACCAGATGTACTATGCATTTCTCCCTGCAACCCAGGACGTTCCGCGAGGAGGCAACCAAGGTGGCGTTTGTATTGACGCTTCTGACTGGGAGAGCGGCGCTATGGGGGGCAGCGGTGTGGGAGAGCCAAGACGACTGCTGTTCCTCGTTCCAGAAACTCTCCGATGAGATGCGGCGAGTGTTCGATCGGGCCGCATCAGGAAGAGAGGCTGCCAGGGTGTTGACGGAACTACGTCAGGGTGACAGATCAGTATCAGACTTTTCCATCGAGTTCCGAACCCTGGCAGCCGAGAGCAAATGGAACGAGGAGGCGCAGTGGGACATGTTCCTGCATGGGTTGGCTGACCGCATCCAGAAGGAGATCTACGCCCTGGACCTGCCCACCAAGCTAAATGATCTCATCGCGTTGGCGTTAAGAGTGGATGCACGTCTTTCTCGAGTCAAGAGCCGAGGTCAACACGATCGTTTCTCTGGAGGCATCGAGGGGCAGCGTTCAGGAGGCGAGGGAGCGGTCAGCCCTACCTACGATCACGAGCCCATGCAGGTGGGTCGAGCCCGGCTTTCCCGGGAGGAGAAGGAGAGGCGGAGATCCCTGAGCCTTTGTCTGTACTGTGGGGGAGCGGGACATTTGGCGTTTCATTGTCCGTTAAAAGGTCCAGCCCGACAGTAAGAATGAGGCTACTGTCGGGTGGGATCTCTGCCGAGAAGACCTCATCGACATCTACCTTCCTCCCGGTAAGGCTCCGATGGTCAACTCACCTCCACGATTGTCGAGCACTACTGGACTCTGGGGCGGAAGGTAATTTCATGGACCATTCATTTGCTAAGAAACTTCATATTCCCCTCAAACCCCTCGCACACCAGATTCATGTACACGCTCTCAACGGCCAAAGACTCCCCACTATCTCATGGATCACCGAAGACATCACCCTCATCACGTCAGGCAATCACTCAGAGACTATTTCCTTTTACATTCTGGACACTCCATTAGCCCCTATCGTTCTTGGTCACCCATGGCTCACCCGTCACAACCCCAAAATAGACTGGCAATTCAAATCAGTAGCATCATGGAGCAGTTTTTGTCATAAGTCTTGTCTTGTGTCTGCTTGTCCGTCTGTCTCTTCTCGTGTGTTACAGGAGGAAACAGTGGATTTATCAAACGTGCCCACGGAGTATCGGGAGCTGAAGGAAGTGTTCAGTAAGTCTCGGGCTGATTCTCTTCCTCCGCATCGTCCCTATGACTGTGCTATAGACTTATTGCCAGGTACGTCTCCGCCTAAGGGCAAATTATATTCACTCTCGGTTCCTGAGAGAGAGGTCATGGAGAAATATATTTCTGATTCTCTGGCAACGGGATTCATCCGCCCTTCCTCATCTCCAGCGGGGGCGGGGTTCTTTTTTGTGGGGAAGAAGGATGGATCGTTGCGACCTTGTATTGATTACCGGGGGCTGAACAACATCACGGTGAAGAATACTTATCCTTTGCCGTTGATGTCTTCAGCTTTCGAGAGGTTGCAAGGAGCATCCATTTTCACAAAACTGGATTTAAGGAATGCTTATCATTTGGTCCGCATCAGGGAGGGGGATGAATGGAAGACTGCATTTAACACCCCTAGGGGGCACTTTGAATATTTGGTCATGCCTTTCGGCTTGTCCAATAGCCCAGCGGTCTTCCAGGCACTTGTCAATGACGTGTTGCGAGACATGGTCGACCAATTCATTTATGTCTACCTGGATGACATATTGATTTTTTCTTCGTCTCTCCAGGAACATGTGCAACACGTTCGACAAGTGCTTCAGAGGTTGTTAGAGAATGGGCTTTTTGTCAAGGCGGAGAAATGCGTTTTTCATGCACAGTCTGTTCCCTTTCTAGGTCACATCATCTCGGTTGACGGAGTGCGCATGGATCCCGACAAGGTTAAGGCTGTGGTAGATTGGCCAAGTCCAGATTCCCGTAAGGCCCTACTGAGGTTTCTGGGGTTCGCCAATTTTTACCGGCGTTTTATTCGCAACTTCAGCCGCCTAGCCGCGCCTCTGACTGCCTTGACCTCCCCCAGAACGACGTTCAGGTGGTCAGACGCAGCGGAAGCTGCGTTTGCCAAACTGAAGGGGCGCTTTGTTTCGGCCCCCATCCTGATAACCCCTGATCCATCACGTCAGTTCGTGGTGGAGGTCGACGCGTCAGAGGTGGGGGTAGGTGCGGTGTTATCTCAGCGCTCTCCTTCAGACGAGAAGATGCATCCTTGCGCGTTTTTTTCGCACCGTTTATCCCCCGCTGAAAGCAATTATGACATTGGCAACAGAGAATTGTTGGCGGTCAAGTTAGCGTTGGAAGAGTGGCGTCACTGGTTAGAAGGGTCGGGGGTACCTTTTATCGTCTGGACCGACCACAAGAATCTGGAATACATTCGCACTGCTAAAAGACTCAATTCAAGGCAGGCTCGGTGGGCTCTTTTTTTCGGACGTTTTGACTTTACACTCTCGTACCGCCCGGGTTCCAAAAACATCAAACCCGATTCTTTATCGCGCATTTTTGACCGTTCCGATCGCCCGTCTACTCCCGAGTGCATTTTACCAGAGAATCTATTCATCTCTACACTCACATGGGAGGTCGAATCGAAGGTCAAGAAGGCCTTAGAAGGGGTAACGCCTCCGACTCGTTGCCCATCGAACCGTTTGTTCGTGCCGGAGAGTTTACGGTCCAGCGTCATCCAGTGGGGTCATTGTTCCAATGTGGCTTGTCATCCAGGAGTCAGTCGTACCATGTTTTTGGTTAAGCAACGATTCTGGTGGCCTCTCATGTCTCGTGACGTTCGAAATTTTGTATTGGCTTGTTCAGTTTGTGCCACAGGCAAGACTTCCAATCGACCCCCAGATGGGTTGCTTCAACCGCTGCCGGTGCCTTCGAGACCCTGGTCCCACATCGCGCTAGATTTTATCACCGCCCTCCCACCCTCCCAGGGTCACACGGTAGTTTTGACCGTGGTGGACCGATTCTCGAAGGCGGCCCATTTTATTCCCTTGCCCAAAGTACCTTCAGCCAAGGAAACAGCGGTGAGTGTCATTGACCACGTCTTTCGGCTTCATGGCCTCCCGACAGACGTGGTCTCTGACAGAGGACCCCAATTTGTGTCCAAATTTTGGCGAGAGTTTTGTAGACTGCTGGGGGCGACTGTCAGTCTCTCATCTGGGTTCCATCCCCAGAGCAATGGTCAAACTGAACGAGCCAACCAGGATTTGGAGAGAACGTTGCGATGTTTAGTGTCCAAGAATCCCTCTTCCTGGAGCCAGCAGTTGTCTATGGTGGAGTACGCCCACAACACGTTGCCAGTGTCATCCACGGGCCTATCACCATTTGAGTGTAGTGTAGGTTACCAGCCACCTATCTTTCCTAGTCTGGAATCCGAAGTCGCGGTCCCCTCCGCCCACGCCTTCGTCCAGCGGTGTCGCCGCACTTGGACTAGAGCCCGTGAGACTCTACTCCAAGTGGGGGCGCGCACCAAGGTCAAAGCCGATCGCCACCGGCGGAGACCTCCCGTATACGTCGTCGGTTCTAAAGTGTGGCTTTCAACTAAGGACATTCCACTCCGTTCCATTTCGAATAAACTTGCACCCAAATTCATTGGCCCGTTTGCTGTCACCAAAATCATTAGTCCGGTGACAGTCCGTCTGAATCTTCCTCCAGTGTACAGGAGGATTCATCCCGTTTTTCACGTTTCCAAAGTCAAACCCGTCTTTTATGCTCGCATTAATCCGCCAGTCCCGGTTCCCCCCCCGCCGCGTCTCGTAGATGGGGAACCCTCTTATTCGGTCAATCGTGTGCTGGACTCGAGACGGAGGGGGCGCGGATTCCAGTACCTGGTGGACTGGGAAGGTTACGGTCCGGAGGAGAGAAGTTGGGTACCGGCCAGAGACATCCTGGATCACTCCCTTATCGATGATTACAATCGGCAGGTAAGGGAGTCTGGGAACGCCAGGAGGCGTTCCTAGGGAAGGGGGTACTGTCACGGTTGGTAAATCCTATGTCTACTTCTCGTCTCGTGTTTCTGTTATTGTTGTGTGTGTGTGCGCTGATGGGGGGGCGTGCCGCTCTATCAGCGCTCATCAGCAATCATCACCACCAGCTGCAGTTAATCTTCTTGTGTATATATTCTCATCAACTTCTCATCTCCTTTGTCAGATCGTTGTTTGTGGTTCCCGGTGTGTTGTCTCCTGTCTCGCTCATTCGTGTTCAGCTCTGGCCCTTGTTCTCTGTCATTTGGATTTGTTCGTCGTTGGATTCACCACCACCTTCACCACAGCACTCTGCACCGGACCATCGGATCCCCTGCGTCACTATCTCTGCCTGTTTATGGACTGTCTCTGTGTGTTCGTCAAACTTATAATTAAAAGAGTTTAACTGCAATTGCTTCCTTGATTCTATCGTGACACTGGCAAATTCAAGGTCAAGAATTTCATGGTAAGTGCTTTTCAGTTTTCATTATCAAACAATCTTATATCAAGTCGCTATAATATGGACACTATAATAATGATGAATAGCTTGGGCAGTAAAAAATTAGATCCTCACCGAAAACAGTGTTTCACGGACTTTAAAAAAAAAAAAAAAAACAGTAATAGCCCGTAAATACCCCATGGGGGCATTGTTTCTTTCCATCCTAATTAAAATGGCCATGTTATGTGTCCTGACATCCACATCCATTGTGTTTGCTAGACACATTGGCTTAGTGTTTTAGACATAATATATTAACTCAATATTTAAAAATTTATTACCTCAAGATAGTATCAGATTGCTAATGTTACCCATAATGCTAGCTATAGGCTAGCTAACAGTTAATCGTATCTTATAGATATAGGGTAGCCTTCCTATCATTAATTTAATACATGATTGTTGTAGCCTAATTGTGGGCTGTAGTTGCTTGACAATGCTATTCAACTGTATTTAAATGATCAAATCTCCGGACCACATAAGAAATGTGTGCGTAGCCTAGTTATACCTAGAAAAATAGGCATACTACAATCCTGAAAAATAGGCATACTACAATCCTGTGGCTCTTTAGATAAGAGAGTAGCATGTACAATAAACATTGACACTGATATCTTGACCACATTAACTATTGTCAGAAAATTAATTGCCTCATGTTTTTGCTATCGATTTATTCGACTTGAACTAGTCAAATAACTATGCTAATTTCTTTTCTTTTCTTTTTTTCTTTTTTTTTGCACAGTACAAGCATCAGACTGTTACATAATTAAATGGAAAAAAATAAACAAGCATTATAAATATTCACATACGAATGAACATATGATTATTCACTATAACATATGCACATTGCACATATAACTATGCTAATTTCAACTCAATTTTCAGATTTGGTTCCTGCACTATGACAAGCCAGAGGAAACGTGTGGCAGAAGTTGCCGTGTCACTGAAGCATGAGGTCAAAAGACCTTCACGCACAGACTACACCAAGTGCATTATATGTCAAGGTCAGTGCACCAAAGAGCTGCAGTCGATTCAGGCCTCGACAACAACCAATTTCATCCAAGCCATGAATGCTCGGCAAGATGAGGTATTTCTGAGATTGTGTCATGACGCATCTTTGGAGGACTGGTTGGAAGACAATGCACCAAGATGGCACAGGAAATGTCGAAACTTGTATTTGAATGAGAAGAGCGTTAAATATGCTGAGAGGAAGATACTGGGTGAAGCAACTGGAGGATGCAGTTCATCACAGCATGATGCTGTCAAGGTCACCAGGCAGAATAGTGGGGTATTTGATCCAAAGACGATGTGTATCATCTGCAATAAACAGTGGTTTCAGGGAAAGCAGCCAATGTCTAAAGTCTCTACGAAAAGCAGCCAAAATGCCATAGAAGAAAAGGCAAAAAAACTGGGGAGAAATGACATATTAGTAAGACTAATTGGGCAAGGCCATGACATGATAGCAAATGATATAGCCTATCACAATTCATGCATGAATAAATTTAAGGCTCAGCGTGTTCCATCTGGAGAGTCTAAGCCAAACCCTCATGATGCTGCATTTAGTCGTCTTGTTGCAGAACTGGAGGCCCCTCTTTTCCAAGACCTGTCGGGATTCCATGTGAAGTCACTATGTGAACACTACCGTGACATACTGAGGGAGCTTAATGTTAAAACCGCAGATCTTTACCGAACCCACACACTGAAATTAAAGTTACAGCGACACTTTGGATCACGCATATCAGTCCTTGACCAGACATGGGGTTCAGGCTTCATATGTGCATCCAGTGTACCCCTTGGTGATGCTCTTGAGAAGTTGAGACGACTAGAGGGTAATATGGATGAGAAACACCACATCCTACAGAAAGCAGCTAAGATCATTCGTGCAGATTGTCATAAGTGCAAAAATCAAAGTCGTGAGAAGCACTCAACTGACATATCCTTAACATCTGCAAGTCATATGGTGCCAGACTCATTATTCAACTTTACAGCTATGCTACTCCATGACAGGGTGCTCGAACTTTCTGAAGCAGGAAGAGTCATTGTCGATCAGGCAACAACAGAGAAATCCCTCATCACCTCACAGCACATTCTGCAGAATTTCTTTGGAGTACCAACACCTTTGAGCATAGCCACTGCGTACCATATATTCAATCAGACACGCAGCAAGTCGTTAATTACAATGAACAATAGACTTGGGCTGGGGATCAGCTATGAGCGTCTGCAACGTCAGCTGACAGCAGAAGGTGAAAAGGTGCTGCTGCAGGTAGAGACAGATGGTGTCTATATTCCTGAGGCCATGACCAAGAACTGCAAGATTCCCCATGTCTTTGCCATGGACAATTTGGATTGGAAAAAGAAGACGCTGGATGGGGGAAGTTTCCATGCCACAACAGCACTCATTGTTGAAAATAGAGAGAGTAGTAGAGTGCAGGAGGGTGTCAGACTCCCTACTTCAACATCCGACAGGAGAAAGACCCTTTCTGATGTCCCTGACCGATCAGCTCCTATATGCCACATTTCAACTAAAGACAGACAGAGATCCAGGTCACTTGAACACATTAAGAGCCTTGACAGTGTGATGACTTCCTCAGATGGCAGAGCTGAAGACCTTTTGCTTGTGTGGCGCCTAGCAAGGATAACTACAACTTCACAATTGCTGGATTCTCCTCCAGAGGCCGAAACGGTAATTCCGGGCTTCTCTGCCTTCTGTGCGGATCTCCATCCACACAGAGAGGCCAGCACCATTAGTTATCTTCCTCTTATCCCAGCATCTCCAACTGATCCATCTGTCCTCAAAGAAGAGATGAAGAGGCTGGTAAAGACATCACATGCACTTGGGGATAAGTATACCATCATTACTGGAGATCAGGCCACATATGAACTAGCAGTTACAATCAGAGACAAACACAGAGAAGAGTTTTGCAATGTAGTCTTACTGCTGGGGGGATTTCACCTAGCGCACAATTACATGAAGGCTGTTTGCAAAATTATCAGGGATGCTGGTGCTGAAGATCTTCTGGTTTCAGCAGGTCTGTGTCAGGAAGGGACCATCAAGAAAATGTTTGGTGAGAAAGCTGACTATTACCAAACTATACACGCCATGAGGATTCTCAGTGAAGCCATGTGGCGCCTGTACTGGGAAGCATTTGAGGCATGGGTCACAGAGACAGGCACAGAGCATTGGCAGTCACAGGTAGAAACAGTCATGAAGATGTTGTTTAAAAAAGACACCACGGGTACTCAGAAGCTAAAGGTCATCCAAGAGTCACACCCACACTTGTCAATCCTACGAGAACAGATGCTGCTTTTTCAGAAATCACTGCATGGACATCCAACTGCAACCTTCTGGTCAATGTTTCTGGAGATGTCAGACATTCTGCATAGATTTATCTATTATGAGAGGGAGGGTGACTGGGTAGGACATCTCTGTGAATCAGCGCGAATGCTACCGTACCTCACTGCAGCAGGTCACTACAAATATGGGCAACAGTCTTTGCCTCTGTATTTGGCCGAGATATGAAGAAACTGCCTGAAACGGCCCCAGAGGTACATGCAGCTATGATGACAGGGGCATTCGTTGGACGGAGAGCTGACGGTAGCTATAACGGAGTGTCTCCAGACATGCTTCTAGAGCAGACTTACAATGCAGATGCCAAGGAAGCAAGTGGACTAGATGGCATTACACTCAACCCTGCAGCCCGAATAAAGTGGGTCTACACCAAACCTCTCACTGCAGCTGTCTCTGCAGAGCTAAAGTCCATGTTACATCTCCATTCATCCAGCCCACACCATGAATCTGGCCATAGTCGTGTCACCAGGGATGCAGAAATGGTTATCAAGGTTATTGCAGCAGTGGAGACGAACCCATTCACAGTAGCCACACCATGCTTGATAAACATATCAACAGGACAGTGTGCAGAACCCACAGTCAAGGACAACTTAACACATGTGAAGGAATTGGGTCTACATGCGTTGTCCGAGTCACTGTCCAATGTTCAGAAGAGAACAAGCATCGTGAAGCTCAACACTTTCCACACACAAAACAAAAAAATAAAGACATCTGGTGGAAAATCTTCAGCACCTGGCAAGAGCCAAGAAGTTACTGTCCTTCTGCGTATGACACAGATCATTGCCAGTGGTGGAGAACTCAACATTATTGACTTTATTGGCAAACATGAGTGCAGTGACTTCCCCCCATCCCTCTTCCAGGAAGATGGCAGTATGAGGACTGGTACCAGATGAGCTTAGTGAAGATCCTGAAAGAGGAGACCAGAGTGACCATCATTCCTGATCTGCCTCAAAGTGACAGAAAAACATCAGTTGTCATCGACGCTATGTGTGCCATACGCCACTGGTCTTTTCACAAAGGTGAAACATTTGGACACATTGCTGATAGATACAAAAAAATGCTGATGAATGATGTACCTGCTGGCACTGAGATTATACACTTCTGTTGTGACAGATACAGTGGACCAAGCCTTAAGTCTGTTGAGCAAAGCCGGAGGTACACACCAAAATCTGCCAAAGTATATGAAGTTAGTGAGCAGTTCACAGCTCCAGATCCACAGGAGTTTTTTTCTGTATCAGCCAATAAAGCAAATCTCCTACAATTCCTCTGTGAGAGGTGGTGTGAGCATGAACAACTCAAGCCTCCTATTGGCCTGACTCGTATCTACCTGGGTGGTGGATTTAAAGAAGAGACAAAGACCGTTGTGCTTGCAGATGGTTCTGTCAGGGATGTTCCTGCTCTTGAGTCCACACAGAAGGAGGCAGACACAAGGATAATACTCCACACCCTCTACAGTGTCCAGAATGAAGGAGTTGGCAGAGTTGTCATCCATGCCAATGACACAGACATCATTGTCATGTGCCTGTACTATGGTTCAACATACCTCAGTACTCTCCCAGAGCTGTGGGTGAGAACAACGCAGAATGCCTATCTGCCCATTCATGAAATGGTAGCAGCACTGGGACCTTCACTATGCTGTGCTTTGCCGTTTGTCCACAGTCTTAGTGGAAGAGATACAACTAGTTATCCTTATTTCACTGGTAAGAAGTCTTGGTTCAAAAGCAGCATGAGAATGGACATACCTGCACTTGAAGAGTTTGGTCGAAACACAACTGATGACATAACAGATGACCTGCTTCACCAGGCACGAGGCCTCATCATAGATGTGTATACATCCTCAGCTGATCACTTTGAAGATTCTGATCTGGGGACACTGAGAGCATACAAGTTCCTGAACAACAAATCAACACTCTTAAAGCTACTTCCTCCGACTGAAAACGCATTTCTCTTCCATCTTAAACGAGCAGCTCTGGCAACCATTATTGACAAGAATGCACATATTGCCAAGCCAGAAATCCCCCCCCTTCAGGAATTTTGGATGGTCTCTGGATGAGGGCCAAGGAGTTGAAGTTCCAATTCCATCTACACAGCCTGCCTGGCCTGAGTCATTGGCCATGGTAATATCATGTGGTTGTGTTAAAGGTTGTCAGAAGAACTGCTCCTGTGCAAAGAGGGCAATTCCATGCTACATAGGATGCCGTTGCCAGGGGTTGGCAACCAAATGTAGTAGGATACAGCATGCTGAAACACTAGATAGCAGCGACAGCAGCAGTGACTCCGAAAACAGCTAAACAAATTGTATAAACATTATTACAGAAATTAGTTATCACCCTGAATTGTAATCTGTTTGTCTGTTTCATTAATTATTATTATTATTTACAAATTGCTACTTAATGTAACAGTTAATCATTAAATACTTTTAAAAGTACTCCACACATGATTCCTGTGTGTTTTGGTATTTCAACATTTATTGTCAGTACCTTTGTCTCACACTCCAAACACCTGGATTGAACAGTAACCAGCCTAACCCAAAATCCTCAAATCCTTTTTTTTTCTCGATAGAATAAAGCTATCCCACTTGTGAAAGAATATTACAAATACTAGACATTGCAATACAAATAATATATATTGCATAAATATGCAAACTATACAATGTACAAACAGAGCAGTATACAATTAACATCAGTTAATGGTAAACTTCTTTCTGGGAACTTGTTTGAATTGACAGGCTATTATAGGCTTGAAATTGAATTCCCTCTAAATGTGTTATGGACCAGGGGGACTGTATGGTTAGTGAAAATGATCAAAATATGATTTCATCTAGGAAAAGTTAACTTCACATGGTAATTTGTTTATTTTAACAACAACAAAGGGTAAGGAATGCTACCGATTACAAATGGAATGTTCAATATTGTTTTCTTTTTTTTTTGCCTACCTATGAATTAAGAGGCATTGTTCACTCTTACTTTCTAATTACATGTACAGTCAATGCATCAGATGAAAGCTTACCTTCCACTCTTTTGAAAGGTGTGCTCGGTTTGTTTCTAGCATAAAAGTATCAGGGAGATATGGCTCAGGATTCATGAATATAATTAAATCTTTTTAGCATGTTTGGGTGATTCCGGGAAGTTAAAGCAGAATTTGAGGTAGCATTGTTTTGACCCTAATTACAAGTTTCCAGCAGCTTGTTCACCGGGTTGTCCACCCAGGTTGTGATCCTCAGACATCATAGATTTCATTTTTATATGACAACCTTTTACAGCAGCCCATGTCTGCTAAACCCCCTTTTGCCCCCTGGGTACTAGCTGTTAATGACATGATTACAGATAATAACCTAGGCTACGTTCACACTGCAGGGTTAATGCTCAATTACGATTTTTTGAAAAAATTCGATTTTTTTGCAAGGCCATTCACATTTCCAATTAAATGCGACCTTTTGTGATCTCCTGTGTGAACTTTTGTGATGACCCAGAAGTGACCCACATGCGCAGAAGAGTAATCAACGGTCAGCGACGTCACTTGTTGTTTGGGTTGTTTGCGGAATAGTTATTTTTTTCCATATGTTGCGAGCTTTTGTTTTATTATTATTATTGCCACAGCCCATATACAAACACAGACAATAATTATTTTATCGACGGGCAAAGTTTGCACGTAAATGTACGATTTTTCAGATCCTCACCGACCTCGTCATAAAACCCGTTTAATTGATAGTGCGTGTCCTCGGCGCTCCTTGCTTTGTCACCGGCGGCCGCGGTGCGACACTGGTGGCTGGTGTTGCCAGATTGGGTGTTTTTTCGCTACGTTTTAAGGCATGTTTACATGTGTTTTAGCCAGGTTTTTGCCTGAAAGGCTCTATAAAAATCTGGCACCCTACTGTACAAAGTTAAACTGACAGAGATCGCACGTTCACAGACACCAGAATGAACATGTTCACAGTAATGTTCATCAGGCAGTATTACAGTATGTTTATGAAGGCATTCATGCACTTTCGTTCATTGAACGCGTTTAGGCACAACACTGGGGAAGAGAGTCGTCTGCAGCGGCCCATAACAGTGCAGAAACTCGTTGGAGTTAGCGTGTATTGGCTAGCTACAGGTGCGTGCAATGACGTGCGGGTCGGACATATGTGACCTGGCCGTTCAGATTGAAGTCGCATTTCAAAAGACCGGATACATATCGGATTTGGACCACATACCCAAGTGGCCTGGGTCGCATTTGAAAAGGTCGGATCTGTGTCGTTCAGACTGTCATGAAAAAATCAGATACAGGTCGCATAGGGGCAAAAAAATCGGAATTAGGTCGTTTCAGCCTGCAGTGTGAACGTAGCCCTAGATGTGCTGTATTTGACAGAAACCTAGCTAAAACCAAACAATTACGTTAATTTATCCACCCTACCCAGATAGCAACATTGTTTCGGCCTAGATCCGGCCCACATCTGGCACTTGTGGAATACTAATCTGGCCAACATGCAGTGTGGACCACTAATGTTTGCCAGATCTGGGCGACAAGCAGGCCATATAAATGCCACATATCAGCCAAGAGCAAAGAAATAAACCAGAACTGGACCTTATCGGAGCCACAAAGTCTGTGTATATCCAATATGGAGTCATCTCAGCCTTAAAGGGCACCTATTATGGAAAATTCACTTTTACATGGTGTTTGAACATAAATGTGTGTTGGCAGTGTGTGAGCAAAACCACCCTATTAGGGCTGCAGCTATCGATTCTTTTTGTAATCGATTAATCTAGCACTTAATCGATCGATTAATCGAGTAATCGGATAATTTGTTTATGTGTGTTTTTAAGCAACCAAAACAAATAATGTATTACGAAAATGATAAGGTGTTTGGCTTTTATTTCTTTAAAAAAATAGAGGTATTTATTCCAACTGCAACATTTGGCTCCACAACTAATTATTGCAATTTTTACCCATTTAGTTTATAAGTGCCAGTGCCAACAATTATATAACAATACAGTTAAAACAATTTACTGTAAAACCTGTTACATGTAGCCCATAACATGGACAACTTTGAATACAAACTTAAATAGTAAAGCCCATTTGGCCTTAGTTTTGTCTTCTTAATACAACATTACAAAAAAAGGATTGCACCTTCTGCAAATTACCCACCTGGAAACAAAAATAAATGAATATAAAATATCAACCCAAGCAGGTACACAAATGTGTACAATTTATAAAAAAAATAAATGGAAATAAAACAATTATAAATAAGAATCAGAGTTTTTCAACTGTAATCTCAAGACAAACATCAGTGTGTGTCTGTGTGTCTCACAATATTTGTTCCTCCATCACGTCCCGGTGAATGTATGCTGAAATTTTTGTTGCGTGGCTACATAAAAGTTTAAGCATATGATGAATTGCCGCAATTGGTCTGACAGGCGCGTGAGAGAGACATGGGTGCACGCGCTTGCTTACCTCTCTGCCGTCGTGCGCGAGGCGCGGTTAGGAGCTCAACATCTCGCATGCGCGCTCGCACTAGAGTACAGGATATTTTAACTTGCGAATTAATATGCGGTGGTAAAACTAGTCGAACACGAGTGGCTCAACAGGTAGATCTATAGACGAAATCATCTTTCAGGCATTTGACCGAAGGGATTGACACTTCAGCGTGAGAAATCGAATTGCGCGAGTCTCACGCTGAATGCGTGAGAGTTGGCAGCCCTGCCAGGTATACTTTGCAGACACATTGCATGTTCTCTCCCTTTATAAACATACAATGATCCCAAACTTTAGACATTCTCTGCCATTTATGAAGTCAAATGTATCATGCGCTATGGTGTGCTTCCTGAATAACGGTCCGTGTGAAACAATCAGATCCCTGCGTGCGCGTAAAGTGCACGTCATAAGAATTTAACGAGGCTTCGAGGCAGATTTTTTGCCTCGAGGAATTTTTGTAATCGAGTAACTCGAGTAACTCGAGGAATCGTTTCAGCCCTACACCCTATAATGATAAAAATCCACCCAGTGTTTTTTTTACAATCTCAATAAATCATATGCACTGCCTCAGAAGGAGCTGATCTGAGATCCAGCTCTTTGTGACATAGAAAGTGAGAAAGGGGTTTGATTGACAGTGTGGTTGTGGCATAGACCCCGCCCTTGGTGATCTGTACACACATCCTCCATTGTTTCAACGACAGCCGGTAATATCTCTTGGAAACATAAGTGTTCTGTCGTGGACTCGTGGGTTAATCCTGTTGTTGTAGCTTAGTTAATCCTCAACTGTGGATCGTCATCTACTGTTTGCGATCCACCGTCACATCCAGTAACAGTAAGTGTGTTTTATGATTTTTGAGCAAATAGTCTTTTCAGTCAATGTCAGCCAATTCAACAACAAATGCGCCTAAAGTTGTTGTCGTCGTAGGATGTCTGTGTAGGCTATATAATTTAAACCTTGTTTGTATAGTGTGTAACCACACGTTTATATATATTTAAAGATATTGTATTAAAAACTGCATATATGTTCTTGTTCTGTACGTTAGCCATCTCCTCACATTTGCCAAAGAAGCACCCGTATGACAAGTAAACATGACGCCACAGGTCCCTCGCATAAATGTAATTTCGCTTGTACGTAGCAAACTTTATCACAGTATGTGTATGTAATTTCAAAAAAATTGCGCCAGGATTAGTGTTTATGTGTGTCTGTGTGTGTGTGTTGCACAGGCCCATCATTTCAAAGGGGATGCGATTACAACGCTAAAGTACATAATATGTATGTATCATATGTATCAAATAACCATACCGAGACGTACTGTTCCTTTCTCATTTGTGTTTATTCTGCCGGAGTCTCTTCGTACTGTTTATATATTCCGATTCAAACTGAATGACATTCAAAACAGCGCGTCTCTCACTCTCCCCTTCTGCTTACCGACTGCCATAGGTATCAAGTTACGCCCTCATCCAAAGGCAGGGCGGGGATATGCAGCTCATTTGCATTTAAAGCCGTATACCTCCGAAACAGCTCATTTTTAAGCAGGCCCCAAAATGACATTTTCAAATGGTTATAATAAATTAACTGTGGGGTATTTTGAGCTGAAACTTCACAAATACATTCTAGGGACACCAGAGGCCAATATTACATCTTGTAAAAAGGGGCATATTAGGTGCCCTTTAATAAGCTGCTTTAATACAATCTGTATTGGGGCGGCAGTGGCTCAGTGGTTCATGTGGGTTGTCTACAAACCGAAAGGTTGGTGGTTCAATCCTCGGTTCCACCTCGACCAAATGTCGAGGTGTCCATGAGCAAGACACCTAACCCCAGCTGCTCCCGACCTTGCATGGCTGACACCGCAGTCGGTGTATGAATGAGTGTGTATGGGTGAATGTGAGGCAAATGTCGGTGTATGAATGAGTGTGTATGGGTGAATGTGAGGCAAATGTAAAGCGCTTTGGTGGCCATTAGGTCTATGAAAGCGCTATATAAATACAGTCCATTTACCATCTACAATTTAAATAAATGTGACTTGACTTAATAAGCCTTAATAAACCTGTTAACAAGCAGAATAACTGAAGGAAAGACGAGAACATAAAAAGAGATGAGCAGAAACACAAGAACTACAAATGACTTCAGAAACAGCCTTAGATGAAATCCACTGAAGATAAAAGAAAATATTAAATCTCTAAAGATCTCAGCAGAGGAGGATTAAACAACTCAATTGTAAAAATAGCATAACAGGTTTTACTTATTAATAACCAGACTGACTTTATTTCTGTCTGACGTCTACAAAAGGTTTTATTGAGAATTAACTGGAGTTTAACTATGTGTTTCATTTGAAGTCACCACGACAGTGATTAGTTTTTCCATTAGTTGAGCTCTAAACTCATATCATCTTCTTTGGCTGCTATTACAGTGTATTTATCAAACACATTTATAGTAGCAAAGAAAGCTAAAGTGGAATGAGATCAGGTGATTATGGTTACCTATTGATGGTTTTATAATATATTGATGGCTGAAGGCAAAGTAAAGTTTCATAACTATATATTTAGGCTCTTTAACTTAACTTTGTAGCCTATTAGAGAGCTTACTTATTGTGAGAAAGTGAACCTCACTTCTCACTGTTGCGCACTCCTGCATTGACTGAAGGATTATACGCGAGAGCGGGAGAGACTCTGGACATTTGCATACACATTTGCACAATTGTTTGCCACACAGTTTGAATTGTTTGCCTTCTTTATTTCACATTGTAGCTTCTATACCTTTTAGGCTAGATATTATTGATCATTAAAACTGACATTTAACAAAAAGAGACAGGTGTAAGGTACGGACGAAGAAAAGCAGGGTAACAAGACTTCGCACGGGACACAGGGAAAACTCAGGCTTAAATAAGGAACTCAATAACCAATAATCATCACAACAGGGTTGTGTAATTTTATTTAATATACTTATATATTTTAATATTATCTTCACTATATGTACAATAAAATAAAATGACACAACCCTGTTTTTTTAAATGTCAATAAAAATCAACAATGTTTCATTTTTGTTTTTAAATGATCAAATATATAAATATATGCAGTGAAGATATTAGGCTAACATGTTTAAGATATGGCTAACAGTATGGCTAATATGTTTAAGTTTTTTTAATGAAATGAGGCAGAATGGTGTTTTTTAGTTTTATTCTTGACGAAAAAGGCCAGAGTTGTAGCATATTTCATTTTATTGTTGCCTAAAATATACATAAAGAGATAATTTTTCTTTTTTTTTTCTTGTATACAGGGCACCATACAGACTTTATCAAAGAATTTGCTGACTTTCTATCAAAGAATTTGCTGACTGGCTGCAGATAAAGTCCTAATTGTTGGTTATTTTAATATACATGTATATAACGAAAAAGATCCATTGGGATTGGCATCTAAAGATATTCTTTACTCTATTGGAGTTACACAACACGTGTCAGGACCTACTCACTGTTCTAATATTGTTACATGGAATCAATGTTGATGCCGTTGAAATTCTGCAGCAGAGTGATGACATCTCAAATCATTATCTAGTCTCATGTAAACTTTAGCCAAGGTTGAAAAGCCGACTTTGTGTTACAAATATGTTAGACCTATCACTTCTGCCACTAAAGATTGCTTTGTTAATAATCTTAATTCAGTTTATTAATAATCTTAGATCATTTCCATCATTTCAACATTCCAGATATTGTATAGAAATTGACCATAGAGTGCAAAATATCTGGTGAAAATGGACGATTAAGCCTATAATGCTAATTATGCAAATTGCTCAACATAGCAAATTAGCATCTGGCAGTTTCTGTATACTGGATACAGAACATTTTTGCAATAAAACTTTGGTGTACTCAACATTTCCAGGTTCACCTAGTTGGCTAGACTATTTCATGATATTGGGGTATTACGGTTTGACATGCTAAATCTAAAATTTTTGCCATTTATTTTGTAATTATTGCCTTTATCTCATTATTTCACTAATTTGGAACCTACTTTATTTGTGATGAATGAACTACTTGATGAATTATTAACTGGATGAACCAGATTATTTCCGAGGAAGGTACTTTTGCCATTTTTCCACTTACAGGGGTTGGCAAGTGTTATCATGTCAAAACATTATCTAGGGATGCATAGTTCTGAATTCTGAAATCTGACTTTGCCCACCCAAATGTTACCAATATGTGACATTTGTCTTACCCAAACCCTCCAACATGCATAGCACAGAAAATAAAAACTTCTATCATCAAGAGATTTCATGAGGTCTGTACGTTTTCAGGAAAAGGCTGAACTCACCACTGGAATCAGTGACTGTGTAAAGTTACCTGTGTAAGCTCAATGGGATACGGTCCAGGCCTGTTCTCCTCAAGATCAATGGTGGACAGAACCCATCTTCTCTTTGAACGAATAAGAACAGCTTCCTTTGAGATAGAAAGAGATATATTGAGTGATGATCAGTTTCCTTTCTGATTTTGCACCGTAAAGCTTAAAAAGTCTTATCTACTCAAATTAATTGAGGAAACGCATTACCTAATTTTAATTTAGTAAAATAGTGCCTAACAAAACTTGTGTGGAAATTGCAGTAAATTGCGACAGACAACTTCTCACTTTGAGCACACGAATGCGTGTGTCGTTTATTATTAGAAAGAAAACATAATAATAGCCAATGGCGCTGACATGCGTCCCACGTGAACACACGTTCAGAGCATTTAAAGGGAACGCGATCCCTTAACAGTCGTGAAGAACAGAGTGCTGTGTTTACAACCAACAGTGTATAGAACTACGCTTAACAAAGGTGAATTATGTATCTTGCATTCACCACACACGTCCCCCCAGAATTCACCGTATCAGGAAAAGAACTAAACAGTCAACGGGGAGGTGGGCGTATCAGCCGGCCACAACGGCTGCGCTGTGCCGGAGGTCGAGGAGACCCCACTGCAACCTGCGTCCCGTTATGACACGGGTGTGGGGCACTGAGTGTGGGATGTAGGGGAGCAAGGGGTGGGGGCAGAGCAGGAGGCCGTCCACGTCATGGGGGCTGAGCCAGGTCAATAGGCCTAGCTATGTCCAAGTGAGCGGGCTTAAGGCGATCAATGGAGAGTCGCTCCGGTATGCCACCCCTGTCCACCACAAAATGTTTGTCCCCTGTCTCCAGAACCCGGAACGGGCCCTCGTAGGGTGGGCGTAGCGGTCCCCTGTGGGCATCGTGGCGAATGAAAACATAGTCAGCCGTCTGAAGACCAGTAGGAATGTGCGACTGAGGGAGGCCGTGACAGGAAGTTGGGACAGGTGCGAAAAGCCTCGCATTGTCCAATAGAGTAGATCGCTGAAGAGTAGCAGACCAGGGAACTGTGGTGTTAGGGACGAAATCCCCTGGCACCCGCAACGGCTGTCCATAAACAAGCTCAGCGGATGAGGACTGAAGGTCCTCCTTAGGTGCAGTCCTGATGCCCAACATCACCCACGGGAGCTTGTCGACCCAGTTGCTGTCTTTGAGGCTGGCACGCAGGGCAGCCTTCATTGCCCTATGAAAACGTTCACAGAGTCCGTTAGCCTGCGGATGATATGCGGTCGTGTGGTGGAGTTTTACTCCGAGGCTCCGTGCGACAGCGCCCCACAGCTTCACAGACGTGAACTGCGCACCTCGGTCAGAGGATATGTCCGAAGGGGTGCCGAAACGGGCAACCCAGGTGGCAATAAATGCCCGTGTCATCTCGACGGACGCCACTGACGTCAGTGGCACAACCTCAGGCCAACGGGTGGTCCTGTCAACCATGGTTAACAGATACGTGAAACCATGAGAGGAGGGCAGAGGACCAACCAGGTCCACGTTTACATGGTCAAAACGCCTCTCAGGAACCGGGAAAGTCTCTAACGGGGCTTTAGTGTGGCGGTGTACTTTGGCACGTTGGCACTCAACACAGGTGTTAGCCCAGTCCCTAACATCCTTCTTGAGACCGTGCCAAACGAACTTTGCTGCAACCAGTCTCTGTGACGCTTTTGAACCTGGGTGGGAGAGACCATGGATGGCATCAAAAACTTGTCGTCTCCATCCTGAGGGAACGACCGGCCGGGGACTACCTAAAGAGATGTCACACAGGAGTGTAGTGCCAGCATCACCAAAAACCACGTCTTCGATCTGCAGCCCTGTATTTGAGGTCTTCAGGAGTTGCACATCCGGGTCTGTGGACTGAGTCGCCGCCATGCGTTCGTAATCCAAACCAAGATGGACTGCTCCTGCCACAGCTCGTGATAGGCAATCCGCCACACAGTTGTTCTTACCAGCAACGTGCTGCAAGTCCGTGGTGAACTCTGAAATGTAGGACAGTTGACGTTGCTGGCGGGCGGACCACGGCTCAGCTACCTTGGCCATGGCAAAAGTTAGTGGCTTGTGGTCCACAAAAGCAGTGAAATGTCGGCCTTCCAGCATTGAACGAAAGTGTCTGATGGCTAAGTAGAGACCCAGCAGCTCCCGATCGAAAGTGCTGTACTTCCGCTCACAGGGGCGCAGCTGATGGCTAAAGAAAGCCAGCGGCTGCCAGGCCCCACCTACCCACTGTTCATAAACAGCACCCACAGCGTAGTCTGAGGCGTCCGAGGTGATGGCGATGGGGGCTGTAGGAGAAGGATGTGCCAGCATGGTGGCATTCGCTAGGGCAGCCTTAGTGGCAGCAAATGCCTCGTCCCTGCTATCAGTCCAGTCCACATCTTGCTTGGGTTTACCTTTCAAGGCCTCGTGCAAGGGCCGCATGAGCTGAGCAGCCCGAGGAATGAAGCGGTGGTAAAAATTCACCATCCCAAGGAACTCCTGCAGGGATTTGACAGTGAGCGGACGTGGGAACTGTGTGACTGCCTCCACCTTTGATGGGAGGGGGACTGCCCCGTCCTTAGTGACTCTGTGTCCCAGGAAGTCGATGGTGGAGAGAACGAACTGGCACTTGGCGGGATTGACAATTAATCCATGTTGGCTAAGCCGCTCGAAAAGGGTTCGGAGGTGTGCCAGGTGCTGAGACTTGGACGTGCTCGCTACCAGGATGTCATCCAAGTACACAAAAAGGAAAGGCAAGTCCCGCAAAACAGAGTCCATGAGGCGCTGAAAAGATTGGGCAGCATTTTTAAGGCCGAACGGCATGCGCAGGAACTCAAAAAGCCCAAATGGCGTGATCACTGCCGTTTTGGGAATGTCCCGTGGGTGTACTGGCACCTGATGGTATCCCCGGATGAGGTCCACTTTGGAAAAAATCACCTTTCCAGCCAGGTGTGCAGAAAAATCCTGTATGTTCGGGACAGGGTATCGGTCAGGTGTCGTTACTTCATTAAGACGCCTGTAGTCACCACACGGCCGCCAGCCACCGCCCGGTTTGGGGACGATGTGGAGGGGTGACGCCCACGGGCTGTCAGATTGGCGGACTATACCCAGACGTTCCATATTCGCAAACTCAGCCTTTGCAACGGCCAGCTTGGTCGGGTCAAGGCGCCGAGCACGGGCGTAGACGGGTGGGCCAGAAGTGGCGAGATGGTGCTCCACACCATGCTTGACGGCAGATGCAGAGAAAGTGGGCTGAGTGAGGGCTGGGAAACTGGCCAGTAGTCGGTGGAAATCATCGGAAGCTGAAAGCATGCTAGACAGTCGTATGGAGTCGGCCTCGCTGAGCGTGCACGTATATGAACAGAACGTAACGGCGTCAATCAGACGGTGGTTCTTAACATCCACCAACAATCCATGTGCACACAAAAAATCAGCACCGAGGAGGGGGATGGCTACCTTTGCCTTAACAAAATCCCAGCCGAACTGCTGTCCTTCGAAACACAATTCGACGTACCTCGTTCCATATGTGCGGATGGGGCTACCATTGGCAGCTTCCATAGGGGTGCCGTGGCTGTCGGCCACCATGTCCAAACGGGATGCAGGCAGGATGCTCCTCTGTGCTCCCGTGTCACACAGAAAGCGGCGTCCGGAGATGCTGTCACGGATGAAAAGCAGCCTGTCTACGCGGCCGACACTCATGGCCACTACTGAGCGCCGGCCCTGGCGTTTCCCAAACCACCAAAACTGCATGGTGAACGGCATTTGGTAGCCTTACTTCCAAACTTTGCATGATAAAAACACAAGCCTGAAAGCTGTTGGGGGCCAGAAGACTGCTGCCGACCAGAAGTGGTTGCACCGATGAGTGTGGAATCGTCCTACGTCCCTCCTTGACTCGCCAGAAAAAATTTATCGGCCTCTTCAGCCAGTCTCCGACAGTCAGTGATTGTGGTGTTAGCTAATGCAGCTCTCACTTGGGTAGGTAGCTGACGCAGGAATAACTGTGTGAATAGAAAATCTGGTCTGTGCTCACCTAAAAGATCCAGCATGCGGTCCATGAGCTCAGACGGTTTGCTGTCACCCAGTCCTTGAAGTGAGAAAAGCCTGTTGGCTCTCTCAGTGTCCGTCAATTCAAACGTTTTCAATAGGTGGGCTTTGAGTGCTGCATACTTCTCATTTTCGGGAGGATTTGTAAGAAGGCTCACCACTCTGGATGCTGTTGAATTTCCGAGAGCCGACACAACATAGTAGTATTTCGTTGTATCCGCGGTGATCTCACGTAACGCGAACTGCGCTTCAGTCTGGGCGAACCATGCAGATGCTGACGATTCCCAGAATTCGGGGAGTTTAAGCGTGACAGCGTTCGCGGTCATGGTCGTGTCGTGTCTCTGGATACGTCCAGCAGACTAATGTCGGGGTCACCAGTGTGGAAATTGCAGTAAATTGCGACAGACAACTTCTCACTTTGAGCACACGAATGCGTGTGTCGTTTATTATTAGAAAGAAAACATAATAATAGCCAATGGCGCTGACATGCGTCCCACGTGAACACACGTTCAGTCCCTTAACAGTCGTGAAGAACAGAGTGCTGTGTTTACAACCAACAGTGTATAGAACTACGCTTAACAAAGGTGAATTATGTATCTTGCATTCACCACACTTGTTTCAATCTTCCCATTGAATTAACTTAAAT
The DNA here is from genome assembly GCF_016745375.1 of Pimephales promelas. The sequence goes on from NW_024121743.1 coordinate 1,158,671, forward strand.
ATTTAAGAACAGATAACTTAAAAAGCAAGTAGACTACCAAAAATTGTATGCTACATAGTAATAACAATAATAACAAAATAATAATAATAAGGAAATTAAAAATACATTTAAAAACATTTCAGTAAAATTCCATTCTTTTGATGGTTGAAAATATGTGTTTGTTTTTACAGTGCAATTACTTTAAATTATTAGGAAAACATTAAGCTCAACAGATCCTGAGTGACCTTGAATAACTCATTGGACCCAATATGGGAAGACATTATGGATGAAGTCTGATGATTTTCTCTGATCTCCAGTTTGAATGTGTCTTTAAAAAAACATATTTCTATCTCTATGTTTCTGTATATGTCTCTGTTTTTATGTTACAGGATGTAATACATATGTATTCTATTCTAAACAAAGTCTTGTTTTATGATCTGGTGACAGGTGGGAATTTGTTGTTTTAAGGGACATGTTCAGTCAAGACAGGCAGCTGAGACATAACTTTCGAATTTGTTTTTTAGGTTACCTACCCGCTTTTCACGATTGCCGGTATAATTTTTGCTGGAAGCGGTCACTTCAACAAGCTGATGAATAGACAAAAACAGGATAATGCTAAGTGAAAAACATACAATCAATAGTGATAGAACATCCCTCTCAACACCTGAGGTTGTATTGGTATGTAAATATTTTTTACATAATACACTGTTAACATCCACTTAACTTTCTATGTCCAAAAAAAAATAAAAAAATAAATAAATAAGTGTTTGTCTGATTCAAATGAGATAATTTTTTTCTGTTTTCTTTTAATACTGTGTCACGTTGTCTAGCTTGTTTTAAGACTGAGAATCAGGACCAACACGAGAAACAACAATACATAAACAACCTCATGCCAAATGCCTTACTCACATAGGTGGCATTGTAAAAATAAATGCTCACACCCATTATTTAACATTTGTTCAAATTATTCATACATGGTTCAGATGTGGCTGTTGTCATCAAAAAAGCATTAGCAATTTCTTGTACATAATGTAATTGAAAAATTATGGCATTTCAGTATGTACTTTTTTGTATGATGGTTCATACAAAACAAGTACAAACAAAATACTTGGTTCGTATGATGTTCCATTGTGAACATGAAAAAGCACTGAGGTCACTTGCAGCTTGTTCTTTTTTTGAATTAACTTTGAGTGAACTGGATTTGATTAATTTAAAGTTGAGCTTTATCAAAACCCTATAACAAATCGGAAATAATGGACTGATGGCCAATTACACGCTGCAAAGTTTAGGAAGTGACATCCACATAAAAATGCGTGATTCACTCTCGAAATTGCAATTGCAATTATAGGGATAATAACCATAGCATGGGACAAAAATGTGGTATTTCAAAATACGTGCAATGGAACTGCAGACTCATAATTAAATTTACTAGGGGAAAAAATTGTATCAATATATTTGAGAAATTTCATTCAAACGAATTGTAAAAGTGATGACTTGTAAATAATTTTAAATGTTTCATGTATACATTGCTATTCTTTTTATGGTGGAGCCTTTGGTTATACATTATATCTGCACTTGAACACACACTAATTTGATTTGTCCACATCACAGTAAAATTTAAATCTAAAGTTTTAGTAAATTTGAAGCTTAAGTGCTTTTGCGGCACCGAGATTTCACGTACAGCACAGCGCTTCTGTGTTGCACGTTAAACATAGGCTCTGGCTCACTATTGGCCGAAACTGGTCATGTGTGTGATGCGTGTGACGTACAAACTAGAAGTGTTGCGCAGTTTCACTATGTGAAATCTCACGGCCCACAGAGAAGGAAATTAATAGTTGAATAATTGTTTTTTGCGCACAAAAAGTATTCTTGTCACTTGATAAACTTAAAAATTGATCCACTGTAGTCACTCTGACTATTTTAACGATACCATCAAGTTTCGATCCCTACGAAGCCTATGGAGGAGTGATCCAGCTCTCAGATTTAATCAAAAATAATAATAATTCTATAGTGACAGAAAAATATAGACAGAAAAATATCTTGATTTGTGTTCTGAAGATGAACGAAAGTCTTATGGGGTTGTAACAACATTAGGGAGAGTAATTACTGACTCATTTTGGGGTAAAGTAACCCTTTACATAGGTGACACAATGAGAATGGTGTTTGTGCATGCAAGACAACAACACCACTCTGCTTCCCTCAGATTAAATACTATTGTTTATACTTTTTTGCTAAAGATGAACTACAAGATAGAAGTCTTTAAAAAAATTATGGTTGCTAATTCATAAAAACCACTCAAAAAAAGACTCACACTGCACTATCTACAGTATGCAAAACACAAGGAAGCAACATCACAGACAAATCACCTAAAAATGTCATCTGTCACTATAGAAATGTCACTTGATAAGAACAACAAATGTGTTTTATAAACTACGGATTAATCTGTGTTTCATACTGTACATAATTTAGTTTCTCTTTTATACGTTTATGAAACTTTTATGACACACTTTAACTGCTTCATGCTGCAGGCTACTAAAGCATGAAACACTATCTTTTGGATCACCAATATTTCACACAGATCACAATGTGAATTTCGATGCAAAGTTACGTATAGTCAGTAGATTGTCTGTTGGAGGACCATTACAAGAAAGAGTTAGGAGATATTAAGCAGACAATCTACTAATACTCTAATGAGAGGCAGTTAACATGGAGTTGCAATAGACAAAATTACATTAGGGACCATCAAAAAGGACCATCAAAATAAAGTGTTACCAGTTGCTCTAATACCTTTCATATTTTTAACGTCATTCCTAATCTAACATCATTTTATTTATCTGGTTTATTATATGTGAGATTTGTAAAAGCACCAATTGGACAGTGCTCAAAACTTTAGCAAAAAAAAAGAGAAATAATGACTTTTAAAAAAAAGATTACATTAAGGATTAGATTAAGTCCAGTAGTCACCATTATCAAATAAACCAATTAAGTATGATATCAATCATTCATTACAGCTTACTATTGTGATTAAAGTTGACTCAGGTTTACTCACAGCAAGTAGAAACAGGAAAAATGTGCCCTTGGTCATGTTGCTGCACTCCTGTTAGCCGGCGCTCTCAAAATGTCAGATCAGCACCTGTGGAAATCACCCTTTATGGTTTAAGTGTAAAACTAAACAGCCATCTCACCTTTTGTGTGCATTTGTGCAATTTAGAGCGTCTATGGGGATGTTCGTGTGTTTATGTGTGTGTTTAAACAGTGTCTTTGAATACAATGAGTCATCTGCCAACACAAAAGCCCTTGAGGCAGAAGCCTGGGAGTGGCTATTCAGCAGACAGAAAACAGCCATGAAGTTCCACCTAATTTTTACCTTCAGCTAAAACAGGACAAACAGGTTGCTAGGCTTGCCATCTGCCAAGAGAAAATAGCAGTGCTTTTGGAGGTAAGCCACTGTTTAAATGTGTGTACAGATCATCAACTCATTCAACTTAATATTTACACTAACAAAAAGAGAATATGAAAGTACCATGTACAAATGATGCATCTCAATTCTCCTATACTACACTCTAAACAGGGATAAACTGTGGTGCCACCAGGGGGTGCGCGAGAGGAAAAATGTAATGGCGGTCTGTTTTTGGCGGGATTTTTCCATACAATAAATAAAATTTAAAAAAATGAACTGTAAACATTTTGAACTGTACACAAAAAATGAACTGTAAACAAAAATGAACTGTAAACAAAACATTTCCTTTGTAATCGCTTATATTTTAAATTAAAATATATAATTTATCAAAAAATGTATCATATTGTTTTCGCAAACACCCATGATAAACTATGCTTTTCTATCTAACGTTAGTAATTGCTGACTCCCAGACAGCAAACTGACATTGAATCAACGTGGAAACGACATCTCTCATGACATTGAAACAACGTTGATTTTGCTCATCGAATTAACGTTGAACCAACGTCAGACGCGGCATTCTTCAAAGTGAAATGAAAATCGAAAATTGGTTTGCTTTCATAACGTTGAAACAACACGTTGATTTCAAGTTGATTTTCCGTTAGTTTTGAAAGAATGACGCGTCTGACGTTGGTTCAACGTTAATTTGATGAGCAAAACAATATCAGATCAACGTTGTTTCGATGTCATATTTCCACGTTGATTCAATGTCAGTTTGCTATCTGGGACTCTTTACTGCAACACTGAGCGAACTCTCTGCTCCTCGTCACGGTGCGTCTCAGGTGATGGTTATCACTCTGCCCAAGTAGCAGTGCTTCGCCTTCAGAAAATATAGTATTTATTCGGTTAAAAGATGTCTGTGTCTCATATGGCCTTGATATTTGTACAGTCTGTGACTATACAAACCACAACATGTAAATAGGAAAACGTTTGCGTTATTTTGTCACTCATTTGGATTAATGTGAAAGCTGCAACCATTCACATCCAGTCTTTGTGCTAAGCTAGGCTAGCGGTGGGTGCGTCAAACAGACTTATAGCACGCACGGAGATGAAAAAGGTATGTATGGACTTATCTAACTCTGGGGGATAAGGTGAATAGGCTAAAGTCCCAAAAAGTCGGAGTGTTCCTTTAACATTGAAATCACTCGCGCCTGCATGACGCGCTATTCGCGTCCGGTGCGAACCATAGACTGGTGCGAACCACCTTGATGATTTGGGGGCATATCTACAGTAATCTCTGCACATTAGTGGAATAAGAAGAGAGAATTGAAAATTGAGAATTATTATATTGCTAAAGAAGAAGACATGAGAAAGTCATCCTGATGACAACAATTAGCAAGTCATGTTAGATGCATCAATATCGTTAATAAGTATTTTTTCCCCCATACTTTAATTTATAAAGTAAATATTTAATATATTCTACATTCATTACAAAAAAGTCAAATATTTCAAGCCTTTTATGGTTTTAATCTTGATGATAAGGGATGCAGCTCATGAAAATTAAAATTCCAGTACCTAACGTTAGTAATCTCAAATTGTATTAGAATTTTAGAACAAATAATTTTTTATGCGACCTGACAAGATCTCTAATCAGCTAATCAACTTAAAACACCTACAAAGGATTCCTGAGAATTTAATCTTTCATTCTTGTTCTAGTGGTGCAGCACAATATTTATAATACACTTGAGATGCGCCTGCAATAATGTAATAAATGTATTATTAGTATTTTCAAAGAAATTGGTATGGTGAACAGTAATAATCAATAAATAGTAGCAGCAGCGTATTGCTAATTAAATTAATATCACCATCCACAATTTTGTATGTAAGCTTTTTGGACAACGCATCATTATTTTACTTTATTACATGGCTTGGTAGAAATTTAATGTAGAATGCGGTCTGTTATTTCTTGAGAACAGATGCTGCTTAGTATAACACCGTTACCATGAAAAACAGAGGGTTACCATGGACGCATTCAGAGACGGAATGGACTATTTTCTTTAGCGGAAGGAATACAACAAACCATATATATGCAATACAAAATAGCTTGGCTTTTTTATTTATATATATTTTATTTTTTTTATTATTATTATTTTATACTGATTAACCATCATTTTCCCAGATAGTATATATATATATATATATATATATATATATATATATATATATATATATATATTAGGGATGCACCGATCCACATTTTTTCACTTCCGATCCCGATACCCGACTTTGGATATCGGCCGATACCGATACTTTTCCGATACCAGAGCTGTGTTTGCTTTAATTTTATTTATCATTATTGTTGATTTTATATGATGCTGAAATAAACTCCTCTCTACAGGCAAAGATGATATGTAGGTATGTCAATATATATATATTAAACAATAGACAATTAAACAAAGATACACATTATACAGGCCTACACAGTGCTTTAATTTCAGGAAGGTCTACTAACATTATTCAGGTATGGTCTAAAAAGAATTATAATAAAGTAATCAAAAGTAGGCTATAAATGGCACTGCAAAGTTTATCATAAATAGATTTATGCTTATTAAAGCTGAAGTAATTCATTCAAGAGCTGTGACTGATTTTCTCTTTTCCTTTTGTTGTTTGATTCTCAGTAATGTCACAATCGTCACATTTATACTGCTGCCCCTTTAAAGGGTTAGTTCACCCAAAAATGAAAATTAAGTCATTAACAGTTTCCGTCGTTCATCTTCAGAACACAAATAAAGATATTTTTGATTGAATCTGAGAGCTAGATCAGTCCTACATAGAAAGCCTAAGGGACTGGCTCTTGACGGGCCATAAAGTCATTAAAGAAAAGGTTTAAATATTCCATGTGCCTACAGCGGCTCAATTATAAGTTTATCAAGCGACGAGACTACTTTTTTGCGAAAAAAACATAAATAACGGCTTTATTCGACTATTCCATTACTTCCTTATGGGCGCATGCGCGAGAACTGAGACGAGGACGTTCTTATTCGTCTACTTTTTGTTACCGGCTGCTCACCGCTTAGGAGTTTTACCGCCCCCTACTGTATAAGATGATGATCCATATATAAGGCGCTCCGGATTATAAGGAACACTGTCGTTTTTTGAGAAGATTAAAGGCTTTTAAGTGCACCTTGTAGTGCGGAAAATACGCAAATTGAAAAGCGTATGTACAGCGCGCATCTTCCTCTGCTTGTAAACAGAAAGTTTTGTGCTTCCAGCTATATCAGCACATCATCTTATACGGTAGGGGGCGGTAATACTCCTAAGCGGAGCAGCCGGTAACAAAAAGTAGTCGAAGGAGAACGTCCTCGTCTCAGTTCTCGCGCATGCGCCAATTAGGAAGTAATAGAATAGTCGAATTAAGTCGTTATTTATGTTTTTTTCGCACAAAAAGTAGTCTCGTCGCTTGATAAACTTATAGTTGAGCCGCTGTAGGCACATGGAATATTTAAACCTTTTCTTTAATGACTTTATGGGCCGTCAAGAGCCAGTCCTTTAGGCAGTCTATATAGGACTGATCCAGCTCTCAGATTCAATCAAAAATATATTTATTTGTGTTCCGAAGATGAACGAAGGTCTTACGGGGTTGGTACAGCATGGGGGTGAGTAATTAATGACTTAATTTTCATTTTTGGGTGAACTAACCCTTTAAGAACGAGTTCAGATTTCATAGTCTACTGATGCACCATATTTTCTCCCAACTATTTCCATAACTACGTTCATTTTAGACATAAACGGTCTCCAAGCCGGTCGGTTTGACATTTTTCTTGTGCAGGCTACATTTGATCGTTTAATCGCATATGAAGCCCAGAGTATAATTTGCTTGTCTTGTTGCGGTTTGTTTCGGAGCGCGCGCCGCACTGGGAACAGAATCTCTTGCGCAAATTTTGTGCTTTTAATAGCTCTTTTTATTATTAAAAGCGTCCTGCCATTTAGCAACAGCAGAGACTGCATTTTACAACAATCACCAATCGTGCTGATTCTGTCTTAAAAGTTTGAGTTTTAGGGAGAAATGACAGTGCACCGCCGCGATGGGAAGGAAGTTGGCTAGACAGAATGCGGCTATTGTTTTTAATGGTTTTTTACCTCAATATATTCTTTAATCTTTGGAAATCAGAGTATTATCACATATCTAAAGTGTAACCAGGCTACGTTTCCTCTGTCGTCACTCATTAAGCAGGGCTGTCTGTTGTGTTGTGCTTGCTGTGGCACCGCGTGAAATCTCTCTCTTTCTCTTCTGGACTGCGAATTGCAAACATGCATCACAGACAAATAGTTTAATTAATATCGCTTTGCAAACATTGCATTTTGCTGTCTTGTTCTGCTGCGATGTTTCCAGTGTGAAGTATATCCACCGTAGCATTTCCTCACAGCGAACATGTTGGTAGGAAGCTCAATGCTATCCTGCTAGCTGGCTGCAAACTGCGGAATGGATTTCCTGAGTGGGGGTGTCTCATTGAGCGCTATTTTTTACAGTCTATGATTGAGCTGCACCTCCGTTCAGGATATCCATTCCACAGTTTTCAGCCAGCTAGCAGACTAGCAGGCCCGGCGGGAATCACTTTTGGAGTCATTTCAGCAACAACGTTAAAGTGCAGACATGGCTCATAAATATCGGATTTCTCCGCAGGTTGGATCGGAAAAATCCGATACATGAATTACGCTGGTATCGGTCCCGATACCGATACTGGATCGGATCGGCCCCATCCCTAATATATATATATATATATATATATATATATAGGCATTCTATTATCTCAAACAGCCTGAAAAAAATAGTGCATTTAGCTGACGTAAATGGGAAAAAAATCTCCCCGGGGGAGTATCTGTGTTATTAAATTCGCCCGCGAAGTCGCGCTTGTATCCATCTTATGCCCGCTTTGTCACACGGCCAGTTCAACCTCGTATAAACCAGGTTATGTGTGTTAAGTCACGTGCCCGCTCACGAGCGATCACTCTTAACAGAGACTGTCCCCCGCGCTGCTCACAGAATGTTCATAAAGCGCTCCCCGTTCACTGTAACCGGGTCGTCTCATTCAAAATAGCCAGCTGTTGCTGTCAGCGACCCGCTGCACATTGAATACTCATATGAGTCAGGCTGCGAATGTAAGTTACGTGCCCGCCCCAGCGCGCTCACGCTAAAGGCCAATTTATACTTCTGCATAGGGTGCGCGCAGTAGGTACGGCGTAGCATACGCAGAGACGCGTCCCATACCGCGTACCCTTTGCCCGTAGCCTGACGCGCATGTCCTCAAAAATGTAACTACACGTCGCGACGACGCGGACCGCAAGATCGGTGATTGGTCGGCTTGGTAGCATCGCATTTCCTCCTACACATTTCCGCACGTACCTTCTCACGCATTTCCACACGTACCATCTCCTCCGACGTCTTCTCTCATTTCTGCCTTTCAGTTTTAGTAATTTCACTAAAATTAACTGTTTTTCCACCTCAATAAGCTCCAACTCCAACATGATCCGCTCTCTTTCAGGCTTGTAGTAACCTAGCCGCAACTCGAGGAATCTAAACAGTGGAACATTAAAACCCTCCGCCGCCAACTAGCGTTTCGGAGCAGTACTGCAGAGCAACCAAGACCTGAACGCAGAAGTATAAATGCTCACAAAGGCGTCGCCTACGTGCATAGCCAACGCCGTACACTACGGTGTACCCTCGACGCAGAAGTATAAATTGGCCTTAACTAATAAACGCCTCACCTCCGGCACCGCGCACTGGCTACATTCCCTTTTGCACTAAAAAAGGTCATTCATTGAAGGTGCGCGTGCGCCTTATAATCCGGTGCCCCTTAAAGAGCGGAAAATACGGTACTGGATGTGTTGGACCGATAGTTTCTGCCCCTCTCAACTGTGACAAAGTTTTGAACAAAGTTGATTTACTTGTGTTGATAACTTGTGTTTAATGATATTTAGGGCCCGAGCACTAACAGTGCGAGGACCCTATTGAAACTGTTAGGGTTATTAGGGCTCGAGCACTAACAGTGCGAGGACCCTATTGAAACTGTTAGGGTTATTAGGGCCCGAGCACTAACAGTGCGAGGACCCTATTGAAACTGTTAGGGTTATTAGGGCTCGAGCACTAACAGTGCGAGGACCCTATTGAAACTGTTAGGGTTATTAGGGCCCGAGCACTAACAGTGCGAGGACCCTATTGAAACTGTTAGGGTTATTTTTAGAGCCCGAGCACTAACAGTGCGAGGACCCTATTGAAACTGTTAGGGTTATTAGGGCCCGAGCACTAACAGTGCGAGGACCCTATTGAAACTGTTAGGGTTATTTTTAGGGCCCGAGCACTAACAGTGCGAGGACCCTATTGAAACTGTTAGGATTATTTGGGCCCGAGCACTAACAGTGCGAGGACCCTATTGAAACTGTTGGCGTGGCAAAATGGCTCCCTAGCGCCACCTAGAAAATTGCTAAAAATTAGCCCCTTGTCCACGTTCAACCTACAAGCACGAAATTTGGTGGGGATGTGTATCATATCAAGACGCACAAAAAAGCCTCAAGAACCCATACCCTAAACTCGACAGGAAGTCCGCCATTTTGAATTTGGCGGCCATTTTGGGACGATTTACACACTCCGTACTTTAACTAACTCCTCCTAGGGATTTAGTCGGATCGACTTCACATTTCTGCTGTGCCTTCTAAAGGCATTGACGATGTAAAGTTGTGCTATCTGCGAGTTTTCATCGATGGGCGTGTCCGTGGCGTCGATGATTCGCCATGAAACAGGAAGTTGTAGTAACTTGGCTGTAAATGCCCAGATCTGCATGAAATTCGACACATTTGACAAGAGTCCCGCCCTGAACAAATCTTTATGCCGACATTCACCAACAGTCATAGCGCCACCTGCTGGCAACAGGAAGTGACCTTTAACGAAGCAGCCCCGTCCGCATGTTTGACCGACCTGTACGAAATTTCAGTGCTACATCTATCATGTCCAGACGCACAGAAGAGTCTCTTGGAGCGATTCCCTAAACTCGACAGGAAGTCCGCCATTGCTAATTTTACCGCCAGTTTTGGATGATTTACTCATTACGTACTTTAACGAACTCCTCCTAGGGATTTATTCAGATCAACTTCAAATTTCTGCTGTACCTTCTAAAGGCATTGACGATGTAAAGTTGTGCTATCTGCGCGTTTTCGTCAATGGGCGTGTCCGTGGCGTTGATGATTCGCCATGAAACAGGAAGTTGTAGCAACTTGGCTGTAAATGCCCAGATCTGCACGGAATTTGACACATTTGACAAGAATCCCGCCCTGAACAAATCTACATGCCGACATTCACCCTAAGTCATAGCGCCACCTAGTAGCGAGAGGAAGTGACCTTTAAAGACGCAGCCCCCGCCATATGTTTGACCGACAGGTACGAAATTTCTGTGGTACATCTACCATATCCAGACGCACAGAAAAGTCTCTTGGAGCGATGCCCTGAACTCAACAGGAAGTCGGCCATTTCTAATTTTACTGCCATTTTTGGATGATTTACTCATTACGTACTTTAAATAACTCCTCCTAAGGATTTTGTCGGATCGACTTCAAATTTCTGCTGTGCCTTCTAAAGGCATTGATGATGTAAAGTTGTGCTATCTGCGCATTTTCGTCGATGGGCGTGTCCGTGGCGTTGATGATTCGCCATGAAACAGGAAGTTGTTGTGACTTCAGTGTACATCCTCAGACCAGTGCGAAATTTTATACATTATACAACAGTCCCGCCCTGAACACATATCCATGCCGAAATTAGACCACAGTCATAGCGCCAACTGCTGGCAACAGGAAGTGACCTTTAATGAAGCGTAGCAAATTCACAGCCGGCCCGGCTGAGCTCCAGAATTTCTGCTGTGCCTTCCAAAGGCATTGGTGATGTAATGTTGTGCTATCTGCGCTTTTTCGTCGATGGGCGTGTCCGTGGCATCGATGATTCGCCATGAAACAGGAAGTTGTAGTAACTTGGCTGTAAATTCCCAGATCTGCACGAAATTGTACACATTTGACAAGAGTCCCGCCCTTAATCTACATGCTGACATTCACCCACAGTCAAAGCGCCACTTGCTGGCAACAGGAAGTCACCTTTAACTCTTTCCCCGCCAGCGTTTTAAAAAAAAGTTGCCAGCCACCGCCAGGGTTTTTGACGATTTTCGCTAAATTTGAATGCCCCCGCTGAATATTTTCTTCCATGAATATATGAAGATGATATATATAAAAATAAAGATCTGAGCCTCTGCTTTTAGGCAAAAAAAACGTTTTTATTTTATCTTCATCTGTTCTTTTTTTATTGCCTCTTGAACAGAGGTAGGTTTTGTCAAAAACACAACATTTTGGACAAAAAACTGAGAAAAAGGTGTTTTTATCAAACAAGTGCATTTAAAAGCAGAATACATTCAGATGTTGTTTCCTTCATATATAAAACTTTCCAAAATAATCTGCGGCACGTCCATGGCTAGCATGAACATGTGCATCTCTCTCACTGACTACTTCGTCCCGATCAGATTCAGAATTATCAAATAAAGAGTGATCGGACTCCGAGTCCATTAACCTCCAGTACTTCAGCCATATACCTCTGCATTGTCTGTCTGATACATTCTCACTACTCCACTGTTTGAGACGATTGCAATCTGTTTCTCTAAACAAAGAGTTGCGCAATCATTCAGGACATGCGCGCAGGTCTTCCTTACCGTATACCACCTAAAACACGGATACCCGGAAAATTCCGTGTTTGGCGCAGATGCGTTTTTTCATTAAACACGGAAAATTCCGTGTTTGGCGGGGAAAGAGTTAACGAAGCAGCCCCCGCCGCTTGTTTGACCGACATGTACGAAATTTCTGTGGTACATCTACCATGGCCAGACGCACAAAAAAGCCTCAAGAACCCATACCCTAAACTCGACAGGAAGACCGCCATTTTGAATTTGGCGACCGATTTGGGACGATTTACACACTCCGTACTTTAACGAACTCCTCCTAGGGATTTAGTCGGATCAACTTCAAATTTCTGCTGTGCCTTCTAAAGGCATTGACAATGTAAAGTTGTGCTATCTGCGCGTTTTCATCGATGGGCGTGTCCGTGGCGTCGATGATTCGCCATGAAACAGGAAGTTGTAGTAACTTGGCTGTAAATTCCCAGATCTGCACGAAATTTTACACATTTGACAAGAGTCCCGCCCTGAACAAATCTGCATGCCGATATTCACCCACAGTCATAGCGCCACCTAATGGCAACAAGAAGTAACCTTTAAAGAAGCAGCCCCCACCGCATGTTTGACCGACATGTTCGAAATTTCTGTGGTACATCTACCATGTCCAGACGCAAAGAAAAGTCTCTTGGAGCGATGCCCTAAACTCAACAGGAAGTCGGCCATTTCTAATTTTACCGCCATTTTTGGATGATTTACTCATTACGTACTTTAACGAACTCCTCCTAGGGATTTAGTCGGATCGACTTCACATTTTTGCTGTGCCTTCTAAAGGCATTGACGATGTAAAGTTGTGCTATCTGCGAGTTTTCGTCGATGGGCGTGTCCGTGGCGTCGATGATTCGCCATGAAACAGGAAGTTGTAGTAACTTGGCTGTAAATGCCCAGATCTGCACGAAATTTTACACATTTGACAAGAGTCCCGCCCTGAACAAATCTATATGCCGATATTCACCCACAGTCATAGCGCCACCTAGTGGCAACAGGAAGTGACCTTTAACAAAGCAGCCCCCGCCGCACGTTTGACCGACATGTACGAAATTTCTGTGGTACATCTACTATGTCCAGAAGCAAAGAAAAGTCTCTTGGAGTGATGCCCTAAACTCAACAGGAAGTCGGCCATTTCTAATTTTACCGCCATTTTTGGATGATTTACTCAACATACTTTAACGAACTCCTCCAAGAGATTTAGTCGGATCGACTTCACATTTCTGCTGTGCCTTCTAAAGGCATTGACGATGTAAAGTTGTGCTATCTGCGCGTTTTCGTCGATGGGTGTGTCCATGGCGTCGAAGATTCGCCATGAAACAGGAAGTTGTAGTAACTTGGCTGTAAATGTCCAGATCTGCACGCAATTTTACACATTTGACATGAGTCCCGCCCTGAACAAATCTACATGCCGACATTCACCCACAGTCATAGCGCCACCTGCTGGCAACAGGAAGTGACCTTTAACGAAGCAGCCCCCGTTGCATGTTTAACTGACATGTACGAAATTTCTGTGGTACATCTTTCATGTCCAGACGCACAGAAAAGTCTCTTGGAGTGATGCCTTAAACTCAACAGGAAGTCGGCCATTTCTAATTTTACCACCATTTTTGGATGATTTACTCATTACGTACTTTAACAAACTCCTCCTAGGGATTTAGTCAGATCGACTTCAAATTTCTGCTGTGCCTTCTAAAGGCATTGACGATGTAAAGTTGTGCTATCTGCGTGTTTTCGTCCATGGGCGTGTCCGTGGTGTCGATGATTCGCCATGAAACAGGAAGTTGTAGTAACTTGGCTGTAAATGCCCAGATCTGCACGAAATTTAAAACATTTGACAAGAGTCCCGTCCTGAACAAATCCACATGCCGATATTCACCCACAGTCATAGCGCTACCTAGTGACAACAGGAAGTGACTTTTAATGAAGCAGCCCCCGCCGCACGTTTGACCGACATGTACGAAATTTCTGTGGTACATCTACCATGTCCAGACGCACAGAAAAGTATCATGGAGCGATGCCCTAAACTCAACAGGAAGTCGGCCATTCCGAATTTTACTGCCATTTTTGGATGATTTACTCATTACGTACTTTAACTAACTCCTCCTAGGGCTTTAGTTGGATCGACTTCAAATTTCTGCTGTCCCTTCTAAAGGCATTGACGATGTAAAATTGTGCTATCTGCGCGTTTTCATCGACGGGCGTGTCCGTAGCGTCGAAGATTCGCCATGAAACAGGAAGTTGTAGTAACTTGGCTGTAAATGCCCAGATCTGCATGAAATTTTACACATTTGACAAGAGTCCCGCCCTGAACAAATTTACATGCAGACATTCACCCACAGTCATAGCGCCACCTGCTGGCAACAGGAAGTTACCTTTAATGAAGCAGCGCAGCAAATTCACAGCCGCACCGGCTGAGCTGCAAAATATACAACGCGGCCGCCTCACACCCCGACGCGATACAGGTGCGAGGGCCCGCCCATCGCTGCTTGCAGCTTTAATTGTCTTTGTTATTCACTTGACAAATATGATCTTTTCTTAACCTGATAAATTAAATAACTTAGATAAATATGTTGAAATAACAAAGAGCAATTTACTTACATATATTTTACATTTATTTGAATGCATTTACTGTATAAACTTGAATACATAGTTATCAAATCAAATAATAATATAATAATAATAATTTATAGCACTTTTCCAGGTACTCAAAGTGCTTTACATTGAAGGGGGGATCACCTCAACCACCACTAATGTGCAGCATCCACCTGGATGACAAATGCAGAAAGAGTTATTTAACAATATGTTAAGTAGTAGCTACATTTACACAGTTTTATAGTTACAACTGGCCCTTTGAGGCAAACCATAATGCTGATGTGGCCCGGGGTAAAAATGAGTTTGACACCCCTGTTCTAGAAGAATTTTAAATGGCACTTAGAGGCTTTTGCATCTGAACTTCTCATATATATATATATATATATGTGTGTGTGTATATATATATGTGTGTGTGTGTGTGTGTGTGTGTGTATATATATATATATATATATATGTGTGTGTGTGTGTGTGTGTGTGTGTTGTCCTTTCATTTTTTTCTTGCCTGAATGAAAGGCTCATTATTATGCGTGTCTTTGTCTCTCAGGTGAGAATCACCTCATTATTCATGATGGGGCTGGCCTGTTCACGCCCATTCGTATATTGCCTTGGCAAACAATTGCCTTGGCAAAAATGTTTTTCACAATATAACCCAATTCAGAGTTTTATGTGAACGATTAGGAGGACGATTTTCAGATCATTGTGAAGAAAAAACCCTAGGCAACAACATCAATTAGTCAAAAGTCTTGAGAATGCATATTTCAGACTGATCTCATGAAGTAGCGTGTGTATGACACGCCAATTCGTATTTCCATTTTTGGCGTGCTATCAAGAAGCATAATCACCTTTCAGCGTGTTTATGAACGCCATTGACTTAACGTTATATAAATATATGACTTACCTCAACCCCGTCCCTAAACCTTACCGTCACTGGGGTTAATGGCATGTATGACTGTTCCCTTACCATCCTAGGTAAAAAAAAGATACGACTTACCTCAACCCCATCCCTAAACTTAACCGTCACTGGGGTTAATGGCATTTATGACTGGAGATTTGACTGCGTGTACAGACACGCGGAATGACGCGGGCGTTAATGGCGTAGACATACACGCGGATACACGCGGATAGCTCAAAATGCGGAGAGATGACACGTCACCTGACTCGAAAGTGGCGTATATGTTTACGCAAAAGTCATGACGTCATGTTGCATATTCAGCATGTGTTTTGTGGCCTTATTTCAGAAACTTTCATTTTTAGTTTTTACAATAACCACGCATATACAATATTCTCTCAAAAATACAAACATGTACAAACATTTTGCCCATATATCATGGTTGCCCTGTTTCTGCTAAATATAGTGCAATTTCACCTGTGCCATTAAAATGTTTATAAGCAGCTGAAAAAAACAAAGATGTCAGGGATTGTCAGAACATCTCAAGGACCCCAAATACACCTTGGTCCCCAGGGGGTTAACTCAGGGCATATGACCCTAATCACTCTAATGACTCTAATCACTAATGCTGAGATTTTTTTTACAACTCTACTTTCACATACACCTTTTCTGCACTGCTACACAAGTAATTATATATGTGCACACCTTAGCACTGACAAAAGAGTGATTATAACAATCTTTTTTTAACGATGGCACATACAGACATTGTGAATCATAAACGAAACCCAGATGATCAGATTCTTGTAATGCAAGGTAATTCAATGTGCTGAACTCCTTTGAACTTAGTGTGTTTCAGGCAAGTTAGTACTAACCTCTGCAAGACATTCATACTTCACACGCAGGATTTGACCCTCTGCTTTAAATTATGTGATTAACAGTGTGTAACAGAGCTACATTATGCATTGCAACCTCATCAACTTTTGTGCAGCTAAAATCATGCTTAAACTCGGCAAATGTATTTGTGGTGTGCATCATAATTCATAATCCAAATCATTCCAAAGCAGCCTTA
The DNA here is from genome assembly GCF_016745375.1 of Pimephales promelas. The sequence continues at coordinate 1,175,347 of NW_024121743.1, forward strand.
CGAATTCCCCATTAAACTGGCCAAAGGCAACAGTGAAAACTGATTACCTGAGATGTTAGAAGTAGATAGGAAGAAACTTTGGGAGGAGACTCTGCATGGAAAGCCCATCTCATCAATCAACATTTATTATTGCAATTATAGCACTAATATAATTGTCAATCAAAAAATGCCATGAAGTATTGTATTCTGGAATATTTTGGTGAGATAGGTGTAGTATCAGGTTAACTACTGGGGTAGGAACCTTGTGTAGGTGGTTGTTGAGGGGGGGACAATAAAGCCGTGGGTTCAATGGAGATACGGATGTCTTCCTTGTGTCGAGCCTCCTTATAATGTACATATAAACGACGTAACATGGTGTCAGAAGTAAAAGCGTAATATTAACGGACGTCGAACAAGTAAGAGATAACACAGGACACAGGCTAGTTGTTTATTTGTTTTCTCTCTGCCGATTACCGGAAGTTTTGAGGGCTAACGCTAATGCTAGCGAGCTTACGGACGGCAAAATGAATCAGTTTCAAGTCTCTCCACCAGAGAAGTTCACATTTAAAGCCGAAGACTGGACTAAATGGATTAAACGCTTCGACAGATTCCGCATCGCGTCTGGATTGGAGACACAAGCGGATGAAAATCAAGTGAATGCACTGATTTACACAATGGGGGAGGAGGCGGAGGATAAACTGGTTTCCCTGCACCTCAGCCCAGAGGAAGCGAGTGAGTACGAGACAGTTAAGAGAAAGCTGCATGCTCATTTCGTAACTCGCAGAAATGTGATCTTTGAGAGGGCAAAGTTTAACCAGAGGCAGCAAGAAATGGGCGAGTCGGCAGACAGCTTTCACACAGCGCTGCACTGTCTAGCAGAGCACTGCGGATACGGGGCTCTGCATGACGAAATGGTAAGAGATAGACTTGTTGTGGGTCTGAGAGATAAACGCTTGTCAGAACAGCTTCAACTTGACCCCGAACTGACTTTAGAGAAAGCAATTAACAGAGCTAGACAAAGCGAGCAAGTGAAGAAGCAACAAGAAATGCTAAAAATGAACTTCAAAACGGAGATATCTAACGCTCAGCTCGACAGCGTGCACGCGCGGCAGCGCATCGGCGCACGCGCAAAACAAAGCATACCAAAACAACCCAAGCCACAATACAAACAAACAGAGAGAAAACAGAAGGAAAGACAAGCACAATGCAGCAGATGCGGTGATTCAAGATGGCATAGCCAACAGCAATGTCCAGCTAAAGAGGTAATTTGCAATAACTGCAGAAAAAAGGGACATTATGCCAGAGTGTGCAAAACCAAAAGAATGTGTGAAATGCATGTAGCTACAGTGATTGAGGACACTGGTGAGGAAGTTGCATTTCTGGGTTCACTGTCAGCAGATGCAAATGACAGCCCATGGATGACAGACATACAGGTCGAGAATCTCAAAGCACGCTTTAAAATCGCCACTGGCGCGGACGTCACCGCTATATCTGAAACGCTGTATAACCAGGGCCAGTTCAGCAAGCTGGAAAAGTCAACAAGGGTTCTGCTGGGGCCAGGATGGACTCGTCTGGATGTGAAGGGCAAGTTCACCGCCACTCTCAGAAAAAACAGTAAAAGTACTAAAGAGGAAATTTACGTTGTGGAGGGGCTGTGTACACCACTGCTAGACGGGCTTGCCGCAGTGGCACTGCAGTTGGTCGCAAGAATAAATAATGTCAGCCTTGACTCCAAAGAGACAGTAAAAAGGGAGTTCCCAAAGCTTTTCTGTGGACTTGGTAAAATGGAGGGCGAGTACAACATAGTACTGAAACCAGGCGCTCAGCCTTTCTCCCTCTCAACTCCTAGGCGCATCTCCCTCCCACTCCTGCCAAAGGTCAGAGAGGAGCTGGACCGTATGGAGCAGCAGGGTGTTATCTCAAAGGTGGAGGGCCCACTGAATGGTGTGCGCCTATGGTGGTGGTGCCGAAACGCACAGGCAAGTGAGAATTATGCACCCGATCTCACACAGCTGAACAAATCAGTTATGAAGAGAAAGCACCCACTCCCCCAGTTGAACACACTTTTAGGACAGCTCGCTGGGGCCAAAGTGTTTTCAAAGCTAGACGCCAACGCAGGCTTTTGGCAGATTCCACTGTCCAAGGAGTCAACTCTGTTAACCACTTTCATAACTCCGTTGGGCGGTATTGTTACAATCGCCTGTGCTTTGGGATCTCGTCAGCACCAAACATTTCCAAAAGCGCATGTCACGCATCTTGGAGGGCCTAGTGGGGTGTTCTGTGTCAGATGGATGACGTGCTCATTTGGGAAGCCACACAGACGGAGCATGATGAGAGATTGTGGAGAGTAACTATCACGACTGCAGGAAGCGGGAGTGACGCTCAACGACAAGTGTGAGTTTTCTAAAGAGCCGGATCAAATTCCTGGGCAGGTCATCGAGGCATCAGGTGTCAGTGCTGACCCTTGATAAAGTGAGTGCTGTAAAAGCTATGCCAGCACCCAGTAACGTAGTGAGGTTAGACGCTTCCTGGGAATGACAAAACCACCTGGGGAATTTCCTGCCTCACTTGGCTGAGAGAACACGACCACTAAGAGACCTGCTGAAAAAGTCCAGTATGTGGGCCTGGGGCCGCAGCAGCAACAGGCTTTTGAT
>NW_024121743.1:1178479-1227236 GCF_016745375.1 Pimephales promelas
GTGACGCCTGCCTACGGCCTCCTCCGCGCCGCGGCCCGGGTGAAGGCTGCTGCTGGGGCCGCGTGGGAGGGGAGCCGCAGGGGGGCGTCCTCGGCGGCGAGCAGAGGGAGGCGTCTGTACTGACGGCTGGGTGGAGGCAGCAGCTGGCCGTCGGGGCAGAATATGTTTGATCGCCTCCGTCTGCTTTTGGGCAGTCGAGAACTGCTGGGCAAAGTCCTCGACTGCACCGCCGAAAAGGCCAACCTGAGATAACGGGGCGTCGAGCAGACGAGTCCGCTCGGCATCCCGTGTATCTGCGAGGTTAAGCCAGAGATGGCGCTACTGGACCACACTAGTGGCCATCACCTGACCAACGGAGCGAGCCGCCAACTTCGTTGCCCGGAGAGCAAGGTCTGTGGCCGCTCGCAGTTCGTTGAAAGCCGATTGGTCAGTCCCCCCCTCATGCATATCTCTGAGCAACTTGGCTTGGAAAACCTGCAAGGTGCTCATCGCATGCAGGGCGGTGGCCGCCTGTCCCGCCGCTCTATAGGAACGCGCCGCCATAGCAGACGAGAACCTACAGGCTTTGGATGGGTGCTTAGGAGGACCACGGGAGGAGGCGCTCTGTGGACACAGCTGCATCGCAACAGAGTGCTCCACCGGGGGCATCCCAGCGTACCCACGGGCGGCCCCACCATCGAGGGGAGGAAAGGCGGGGGAGATCAGAGCGCGCTCTCGAGAGGACAAAGGAGCCTTCCAAGAGCGCGTCAGCTCCACATGCAACTCGGGGAAAAAAAGTTATTGGGGTCGGCTGTGGCCTTGCGGCGGCAGCCTTGCCCAAAAACCAATTATCCATCCGTGAGAGATCAGGGCAGGGCGGAGGGTTCCACTCTAACCCGATACTCACGGCGGCCCGAGAAAGCATGGCCGTCAACTCAGGTTTTAGACACGGGCAACGCTGGCACTCCCGAGGGAGGCAACGCAGCCGCATCCTCATCTCCCGAGGAATCAAGTCCCCCTTGTGATGCCGCGATCGACATCGCATCATCATCTGAAGCGCCGAACGAAACAGACGGTACCTGCGAAGAGGTAGACGGCTGAATCGAAGCGGCGCTCGCTGGCTCTACCACTGGAGCGGGGGGTGTGGCCCGAGGAATCGTCGGGGCTTTGTTCCACACCGTCACCGTCAGATCACCCTGGCCGCGAGTCGAAGAGCTTCTCGTGGAAGAAGCCGATCGAGTAGCGGGGACGGGGACTCTCACTTTAGTCAGATCATTGAGTCTAGATCTCAGTGTAGAGATGGTCATGTTCCCACAGAAGGAACATGAGTCATCCACGAACGCTGCTGCTGCATGCTTGAATTCCCAGGCATACAGAGCAACGATCGTGACCATCAGAAGATGACATGAATCGACCGCACCCAGAAGAACACGGGCGAGACATCTTAAAAAAGACGTGCCACGTGCAGCTCTTTCAATGAGAGGAGGAAATTCACTCTTTCAGCGCTGAGGCGACCAGGGAGAAGCGCAAAGTCTGGCAGACCACTGCTCAGATCGCAGGCGATGCAGAATCTCGCTGGGTACCGCCGTCACACCAACACTGAAGAGGACGCTCGTCTCGAAGAGTCTTTGGATCAGTGAGAATGGCTTTAGGAGTGAAGAGTTCTCTTGGCTCCGAAGCGAAAACATACTGCGGTTGCGTTCACTTCCTCCTTTTATACTCACGGAGTAGGGCAGAGTACGCTATGCAAATTTCCGTAGCCCCAAGGCATTGCATACCATTGGCTCATTGTTAAATACTCGAAGAGGATTGGCTTTCATGCGAAACCCCCATTCTCCGTCACTTCTGACGTAACTCGAAGTGACTACGAAAGGGAACACTGATATTCCGATTGTCAAATATGTGTAAGTGGAAGCGTGTTGTTTAAACGCCTTCACAACAAGTTGAGCTGTATGCGCGATGGGCGGCGCCATGTTAGTTTGTGCCACAGTTCAGAGAATCGGATCTGTTGGATTTACAACACGTCAGTTTCTCCACTTTTCACGAAATACATTGAAGGAAGAGGCCGGTGAACTAGGAGAAGAATAGGGTAAAATGTGAAGCTACCAACACAATGTCTATCTGAAATGATAAAACGTATCGTCTTATTGCCGCTTCCATAGATATCAGCAAAATCAAAATCATTGTTTTGCTGGTAATTATGTGTGTATTTAAATGTCTGAAACTTAAAATAAACAATATAAGGTTGAAAACATTCAATAGTTGTAATATATGACAGCACTGGCTCAGTGAAAGCACGTTTGAATTTAGAAGTTGATAGACGTTATGTAGCCCCGCTCCTTTTCAGCGTTGCGCTCGTTGTCTTTTGACTTCCGGTCTGTGTTTCCACAGCGATCTTGCATAGGTATGAATGAACTGCTCGTAAAAAAATTCCCGTTCAACATTTGTTAAGAAATCTGCTTTACTATGCTTATGATAAACACTACAATGCTCATAATAACTTTTGTTAGCACTTTTGTACAGCAGCTGTCTTCTACATTCTATCAAAAACAATATGATACATTTTTTGATAAATTATATATTTTAATTTAAAATATAAGCGATTACAAAGGAAATGTTTTGTTTACAGTTCATTTTTGTTTACAGTTCATTTTTTGTGTACAGTTCAAAATGTTTACAGTTCATTTTTAAAAATTTTATTTATTGTATGGAAAAATCCCGCCAAAAACAGACCGCCATTACATTTTTCCTCTCGCGCACCCCCTGGTGGCACCACGGTTTATCCCTGTTTAGAGTGCAGTATAGGAGAATTGAGATGCATCATTTGTACATGGTACTTTCATATTCTCTTTTTGTTAGTGTAAATATTAAGTTGAATGAGTTGATGATCTGTACACACATTTAAACAGTGGCTTACCTCCAAAAGCACTGCTATTTTCTCTTGGCAGATGGCAAGCCTAGCAACCTGTTTGTCCTGTTTTAGCTGAAGGTAAAAATTAGGTGGAACTTCATGGCTGTTTTCTGTCTGCTGAATAGCCACTCCCAGGCTTCTGTCTCAAGGGCTTTTGTGTTGGCAGATGACTCATTGTATTCAAAGACACTGTTTAAACACACACATAAACACACGAACATCCCCATAGACGCTCTAAATTGCACAAATGCACACAAAAGGTGTGAGATGGCTGTTTAGTTTTACACTTAAACCATAAAGGGTCATTTCCACAGGTGCTGATCTGACATTTTGAGAGCGCCGGCTAACAGGAGTGCAGCAACATGACCAAGGGCACATTTTTCCTGTTTCTACTTGCTGTAAGTAAACCTGAGTCAACTTTAATCACAATAGTAAGCTTTAATGAATGATTGATATCATACTTAATCGGTTTATTTGATAATGGTGACTACTGGACTTAATCTAATCCTTAATGTAATCTTTTTTTTAAAAGTCATTATTTCTTATTTTTTTGCTAAGGTTTTGAGCACTGTCTAATTGGAGCTTTTACAAATCTCACATATAATAAACCAGATAAATAAAATGATGTTAGATTAGGAATGACGTTAAAAATATGAAAGGTATTAGAGCAACTGGTAACACTTTATTTTGATGGTCCTTTTTGATGGTCCCTAATGTAATTTTGTCTATTGCAACTCCATGTTAACTGCCTCTCATTAGAGTATTAGTAGATTGTCTGCTTAATATCTCCTAACTCTTTCTTGTAATGGTCCTCCAACAGACAATCTACTGACTATACATAACTTTGCTTCGAAATTCACATTGTGATCTGTGTGAAATATTGGTGATCCAAAAGGTAGTGTTTCATGCTTTAGTAGCCTACAGCATGAAGCAGTTAAAGTGTGTCATAAAAGTTTCATAAACGCATTAAAGAGAAACTAAGTTATGTACAGTATGAAACACAGATTAATCCGTAGTTTATAAAACACATTTGTTGTTCTTATCAAGTGACATTTCTATAGTGACAGATGACATTTTTAGGTGATTTGTTTATCTGTGATGTTGCTTCCTTGTGTTTTGCATACTGTAGATAGTGCGGTGTGAGTCTTTTTTTTAATGGTTTTTATGAATTAGCAACCATACATTTTTCTAAAGACTTCTATCTTGTAGTTCATCTTTAGCAGAAAGTATAAACAATAGTATTTAATCTGAGGGAAGCAGAGTGGTGTTGTCTTGCATGCACAAACACCATTCTCATTGTGTCACCTATGTAAAGGGTTACGTTACCCCAAAATGAGTCAGTAATTACTCTCCCTAATGTTGTTACAACCCCATAAGACTTTCGTTCATCTTCAGAACACAAATCTAGATATTTTTCTGTCTATATTTTTCTGTCACTATAGAATTATTATTATTTTTGATTAAATCTGAGAGCTGGATCACTCCTCCATAGGCTTTGTAAGGGATCGAAACTTGATGGTATCGTTAAAATAGTCAGAGTGACTACAGTGGATCAATTTTTAAGTTTATCAAGTGACAAGAATACTTTTTGTGCGCAAAAAACAAACAATTATTCAACTATTAATTTCCTTCTCTGTGGGCCGTGAGATTTCACATGTGAAACTGCGCAACACTTCTAGTTTGTACGTCACACGCATCTCACACATGACCAGTGTCGGCCAATAGTGAGCCAGAGCCTATGTGTAACGTGCAACACAGAAGCGCTGTGCTGTACGTGAAATCTCGATGCCGCAAAAGCACTTGAGCTTCAAATTTACTAAAACTTTAGATTTAAATTTTACTGTGATGTGGACAAATCAAATTAGTGTGTGTTCAAGTGCAGATATAATGTATAACCAAAGGCTCCACCATAAAAAGAATAGCAATGTATACATGAAACATTTAAAATTAGTCATCACTTTTACAATTCGTTTGAATGAAATTTCTAAAATATATTGATACAATTTTTTTTCCTAGTAATTATGAGTCTGCAGTTCCATTGCACGTATTTTGAAATACCATATTTTTGTCCCATGCTATGGTTATTATCCCTATAATTGCAATTGCAATTTCGAGAGTGAATCACGCATTTTTATGTGGATGTCACTTCCTAAACTTTGCAGCGTGTAATTGGCCATCAGTCCATTATTTCCGATTTGTTATAGGGTTTTGATAAAGCTCAACTTTAAATTAATCAAATCCAGTTCACTCAAAGTGAATTCAAAAACAGAACAAGCTGCAAGTGACCTCAGTGCTTTTTCATGTTCACAATGGAACATCATACGAACCAAGTATTTTGTTTGTACTTGTTTTGTATGAACCATCATACAAAAAAGTACATACTGAAATGCCATAATTTTTCAATTACATTATGTACAAGAAATTGCTAATGCTTTTTTGATGACAACAGCCACATTTGAACCATGTATGAATAATTTGAACAAATGTTAAATAATGGGTGTGAGCATTTATTTTTACAATGCCACCTATGAGTAAGGCATTTGGCATGAGGTTGTTTATGTATTGTTGTTTCTCATGTTGGTCCTGATTCTCAGTCTTAGCTAGACAACGTGACACAGTATTAAAAGAAAACAGAAAAAAATTATCTCATTTGAATCAGACAAACACTTATTTATTTATTTATTTTTTTTTTTTTTTTGGACATAGAAAGTTAAGTGGATGTTAACAGTGTATTATGTAAAAAATATTTACATACCAGGTGTTGAGAGGGATGTTCTATCACTATTGATTGTATGTTTTTCACTTAGCATTATCCTGTTTTTGTCTATTCATCAGCTTGTTGAAGTGACCGCTTCCAGCAAAAATGATACCGGCAATCGTGAAAAGCGGGTAGGTAATCTAAAAAACAAATTCGAAAGTTATGTCTCAGCTCACTGTCTTGACTGAACATGTCCCTTAAAACAACAAATTCCCACCTGTCACCAGATCATAAAACAAGACTTTGTTTAGAATAGAATACATATGTATTACATCCTGTAACATAAAAACAGAGACATATACAGAAACATAGAGATAGAAATATGTTTTTTTTTAAAGACACATTCAAACTGGAGATCAGACAAAATCATCAGACTTCATCCATAATGTCTTCCCATATTGGGTCCAATGAGTTATTCAAGGTCACTCAGGATCTGTTGGGCTTAATGTTTTCCTAATAATTTAAAGTAATTGCACTGTAAAAACAAACACATATTATCAACCATCAAAAGAATGGAATTTTACTAAAATGTTTTTAAATGTATTTTTAATTTCCTTATTATTATTATTTTGTTATTATTGTTATTACTATGTAGCATACAATTTTTGGTAGTCTACTTGCTTTTTAAGTTATCTGTTCTTAAATATTTAAGTTAATTCAATGGGAAGATTGAAACAAGTTTTGTTAGGCACTATTTTACTAAATTAAAATTAGGTAATGCGTTTCCTCAATTAATTTGAGTAGATTAGACTTTTTAAGCTTTACGGTGCAAAATCAGAAAGGAAACTGATCATCACTCAATATATCTCTTTCTATCTCAAAGGAAGCTGTTCTTATTCGTTCAAAGAGAAGATGGGTTCTGACCACCATTGATCTTGAGGAGAACAGGCCTGGACCGTATCCCATTGAGCTTACACAGGTAACTTTACACAGTCACTGATTCCAGTGTGGTGAGTTCAGCCTTTTCCTGAAAACGTACAGACCTCATGAAATCTCTTGATGATAGAAGTTTTCTTTTCTGTGCTATGCATGTTGGAGGGTTTGGGTAAGACAAATGTCACATATTGGTACCATTTGGGTGGGCAAAGTCAGATTTCAGAATTCAGAAATTCACTCCTATGCATCCCTAGATAATGTTTTGACATGATAACACTTGCCAACCCCTGTAAGTGGAAAAATGGCAAAAGTACCTTCCTCGGAAATAATCTGGTTCATCCAGTTAATAATTCATCAAGTAGTTCATTCATCACAAATAAAGTAGGTTCCAAATTAGTGAAATAATGAGATAAAGGCAATAATTACAAAATAAATGGCAAAAATTTGAGATTTAGCATGTCAAATCGTAATACCCCAATATCATGAAATAGTCTAGCCAACTAGGTGAACCTGGAAATGTTGAGTACACCAAAGTTTTATTGCAAAAATGTTCTGTATCCAGTATACAGAAACTGCCAGATGCTAAATTGCAATGTTGAGCAATTTGCATAATTAGCATTATAGGCTTAATCGTCCATTTTCACCAGATATTTTGCACTCTATGGTCAATTTCTATACAATATCTGGAATGTTGAAATGATGGAAATGATCTAAGATTATTAATAAACTGAATTAAGATTATTAACAAAGCAATCTTTAGTGGCAGAAGTGATAGGTCTAACATATTTGTAACACAAAGTCGGCTTTTCAACCTTGGCTAAAGTTTACATGAGACTAGATAATGATTTGAGATGTCATCACTCTGCTGCAAAATTTCAACGGCATCAACATTGATTCCATGTAACAATATTAGAAAGAGTAGGTCCTGACACGTGTTGTGTAACTCCAATAGAGTAAAGAATATCTTTAGATGCCAATCCCAATGGATCTTTTTCGTTATATACATGTATATTAAAATAACCAACAATTAGGACTTTATCTGCAGCCAGTCAGCAAATTCTTTGATAGAAAGTCAGCAAATTCTTTGATAAAGTCTGTATGGTGCCCTGTATACAAGAAAAAAAAAAAAAGAAAAGTTATCTCTTTATGTATATTTTAGGCAACAATAAAATGAAATATGCTACAACTCTGGCCTTTTTCGTCAAGAATAAAACTAAACATGTTATAAAACACCATTCTGCCTCATTTCATTAAAAAAAACTTAAACATATTAGCCATATTATTAGCCATATCTTAAACATATTAGCCTAATATCTTCACTGCATATATTTATAACAAAATTAACATGATCATTTAAAAAAAAAAAAGAAACATTATTGATTTTTTTTTTTTTACATTTAAAAAAACAGGGTTGTGTCATTTTATTTTATTGTACATATAGTGAAGATAATATTAAAATATATAAGTATATTAAATAAAATTACACAACCCTGTTGTGATGATTATTGGTTATTGAGTTCCTTATTTAAGCCTGAGTTTTCCCTGTGTCCCGTGCGAAGTCTTGTTACCCTGCATTTTTCCGTCCGTACCTTACACCTGTCTATTTTTGTTAAATGTCTGTTTTAATGATCAATAATATCTAGCCTAAAAGGTATAGAAGCTACAATGTGAAATAAAGAAGGCAAACAATTCAAACTGTGTGGCAAACAATTGTGCAAATGTGTATGCAAATGTCCAGAGTCTCTCCCGCTGTCGCGTATAATCCTTCAGTCAATGCGGGAGTGTGCAACAGTGAGAAGTGAGGTACTTTCTCACAATAAGTAAGCTCTCTAATAGGCTACAAAGTTAAGTTAAATAGCCTAAATATATAAAGTTATGAAACTTTACTTTGCCTTCAGCCATCAATATATTATAAAACCATCAATAGGTAACCATAATCACCTGATCTCATTCCACTTTAGCTTTCTTTGCTACTATAAATGTGTTTGATAAATACACTGTAATAGCAGCCAACGAAGATGATATGAGTTTAGATCTCAACTAATGGAAAAACTAATCACTGTCATGGTGACTTCAAATGAAACACATAGTTAAACTCCTGTTTATTCTCAATAAAACCTTTTGTAGAAGTCAGACAGAAATAAAGTCAGTCTGGTTATTAATAAGTAAAACCTGTTATGCTATTTTTACAATTGAGTTGTTTAATCCTCCTCTGCTGAGATCTTTAGAGATTTAATATTTTCTTTTATCTTCAGTGGATTTCATCTAAGGCTGTTTCTGAAGTCATTTGTAGTTCTTGTGTTTCTGCTCATCTCTTTTTATGTTCTCGTCTTTCCTTCAGTTATTCTGCTTGTTAACAGGTTTATTAAGGCTTATTAAGTCAAGTCACAATTATTTAAATAGCGCTTTTTACAATACAAATGGTAAATGGACTGCATTTATATAGCGCTTTCATAGACCTAATGGCCACCAAAGCGCTTTACATTTGCCTCACATTCACCCATTCACACACTCATTCATACACCGATGGCGGTGTCAGCCATGCAAGGTGCCAGCCAGCTCGTCGGGAGCAGCTGGGGTTAGGTGTCTTGCTCATGGACACCTCGACATTTGGTCGAGGTGGAACTGAGGATTGAACCACCAACCTTTCGGTTTGTAGACAACCCACATGAACCACTGAGCCACTGCCGTTAATTTATTATAACCATTTGAAAATGTCATTTTGGAGCCTGCTTAAAAATGAGCTGTTTCGGAGGTATACGGCTTTAAATGCAAATGAGCTGCATATCCCCACCCTGCCTTTGGATGAGGGCGTAACTTGATACCTATCGCAGTCGGTAAGCAGAAGGGGAGAGTGAGAGACGCGCTGTTTTGAATGTCATTCAGTTTGAATCGGAATATATAAATAGTACGAAGAGACTCCGGCAGAATAAACACAAATGAGAATGGACCAGTACGTCTCGGTATGGTTATTTGATACATATGATACATACATGTTATGTACTTTAGCGTTGTAATCGCGTCCCCTTTGAAATGATGGGCATGTGCAACACACACACACAGACACACATAAACACTAATGCTGGCGCAATTTTTTTGAAATTACATACACATACTGTGATAAAGTTTGCTACGTACAAGCGAAATTACATTTATGCGAGGGACCTGTGGCGTCATGTTTACTTGTCATACGGGTGCTTCTTTGGCAAATGTGAGGAGATGGCTAACGTACAGAACAAGAACATATATGCAGTTTTTAATACAATATCTTTAAATATATATAAACGTGTGGTTACACACTATACAAACAAGGTTTAAATTATATAGCCTACACAGACATCCTACGACGACAACAACTTTAGGCGCATTTGTTGTTGAATTGGCTGACATTGACTGAAAAGACTATTTGCTCAAAAATCATAAAACACACTTACTGTTACTGGATGTGACGGTGGATTGCAAACAGTAGATGACGATCCACAGTTGAGGATTAACTTTTAAGCTACAACAACAGGATTAACCCACGAGTCCACGACAGAACACTTATGTTTCCAAGAGACATTACCGGCTGTCGTTGAAACAATGGAGGATGTGTGTACAGATCACAGAGGGCGGGGTCTAGGCCACAACCACACTGTCAATCAAACCCCTTTCTCACTTTCTATGTCACAAAGAGCTGGATCTCAGAACAGCTCGTTCTGAGGCAGTGCATATGATTTATTGAGATTGTAAAAAAAACACTGGGTGGATTTTTATCATTATAGGGTGGTTTTGCTCACACACTGCCAACACACATTTATGTTCAAACACCATGTAAAAGTGAATTTTCCATAATAGGTGCCCTTTAAGGCTGAGATGACTCTATATTGGATATATACAGACTTTGTGGCTCCGATAAAGTCCAGTTCTGGTTTATTTCTTTGCTCTTGGCTGATATGTGGCATTTGTATGGCCTGCTTGTCGCCCAGATCTGGCAAACATTAGTGGTCCACCCAAGGGCCATCATTCCACACTGCATGTTGGCCAGATTAGTATTCCACAAGTACCAGATGTGGGCCGGATCTAGGCCGAAACAATGTTGCTATCTGGGTAGGGTGGATAAATTAATGTAATTGTTTGGTTTTAGCTAGGTTTCTGTCAAATACAGCACAACTAGGGCTATACGTTCACACTGCAGGCTGAAACGACCTAATTCCGATTTTTTTGCCCCTATGCGACCTGTATCTGATTTTTTCATGACAGTTTGAATGACACAGATCCGATCTTTTCAAATGCGACCCAGGCCACTTGGGTATGTGGTCCAAATCCGATATGTATCCGATCTTTTGAAATGCGACTTCAATCTAAACGGCCAGGTCACATATATCCGACCCGCACGTCATTGCACGCACCTGCTAGCCAATACACGCTAACTCCAACGCGTTTCTGCACTGTTATGGGCCGCTGCAGACGACTCTCTTCCCCAGTGTTGTGCCTGAACGCGTTCAATGAACGAAAGTGCATGAATGCCTTCATAAACATACTGTATTACTGCCTGATGAACATTATTGTGAACACGTTCATTCTGGTGTCTGTGAACGTGCGCTCTCTGTCAGTATAACTTCATACAGTAGGGTGCCAGATTTTTATAGAGCCTTCCAGGCGAAAACCTGGCTAAAACACATGTAAACATGCCTTAAAAACATGCCTATCTGGCAACACCAGCCACCAGTGTCGCACCGCGGCCGCCGGTGACAAAGCAAGGAGCGCCGAGGACATGCACTATCAATTAAACGGGTTTTATGACGAGGTCGGTGAGGATCTGAAAAATCTTACATTTACGTGCAAACTTTGCCCGTCGATAAAATAATTATTGTCTGTGTTTGTATATGTGTCACGTAGTGGTTTTGTGTGTTTTCGTTATTAGTTTTTGCCCGTCTATTATTTATCCCAGGTGTTTCTCATTTCTCACGCCCCCTTGTTATCTTGTCTAGCTCGTTTGTCCTTATTATTTAAGCCCTGTGTTTCTGTCCTGTCTTTGTTGGTTGTTGAATTTATGTGTGTTACGTTGGTGCTTTCAAGTTTCTCGAGTCCTGCTTATAGTCTTGTGTTTTGTTTCAAGTTGGTTAATAAAGCTACACTGCGTTTGGACCCAGCCTCAGCTCTGTTTCTCCGCACAGCGTCACAGAACAACCAACCTCAATATGGGTCCAGCAGTCGTCAGCAACCGGGCTATGACAGAATACCTGTCGTCAGTCTTGCAAGAGGGCCGGTCTGTCCAAAGGTACGCGAAGGAGTTCCTGTCCATTTGCAGTGTGGGAGCGCTAGATGATATCCAGCTCATGGGCCTGTTTCTGAATTAGCTGGATTATGAGATCGCTCGATGGATGCCGCGGGACCTTGCCAACTGGACTCTTGACGGCTATGTCGCTCGGGCTTGTTCCTTGCAGGACCTCTACACTACTGCCCGCTTATTCTACTCGACACCTGCCGAGTGTACTTTACCCGCGAAGCCCTCGTCGTCTTCACCGCTGGTTCACGTCAGTCACGACAAGCCTGCGCTTCACGTGCGCATTGACGAGCCCGCGACTCACGTCAGCCCAGCCGAGCCCGCGCTTCACGTCAGCCCAGCCGAACTCGCGATTCACGTGAGCGCCGCGAGGGAATCTCCTGTTCAAGTGGATGAATCTCCAGTTCAAGTGAGGGCTGAGTCTTCAGTTCAAGTGAGTGCCGAATCTTCAGTTCAAGTGAGCGAGTCTCCTGTTCAAGTGAGTGAATCTTCAGTTCAAGTGAGTGATCCTGTTCAAGTGGATGAATCTCCGGTTCAAGTGGATGAATCTCCAGTTCAAGTGAGGGCTGAGTCTTCAGTTCAAGTGAGTGCCGAATCTTCAGTTCAAGTGAGCGAGTCTCCTGTTGAAGTAAGTGAGTCTTCAGTTCAAGTGAGTGCCGAATCTTCAGTTCAAGTGAGCGAGTCTCCTGTTCAAGTGAGTGAATCTTCAGTTCAAGTGGGCGAGTCTCCTGTTGAAGTGAGTGAATCTTCAGTTCAAGTGATCGCTGAAACTCCTCTTCAAGTGAGCGCTGAATCTCCTCTTCAAGTGAGCGCTGAATCTCCTCTTCAAGTGAGCGCTGAATCTCCTCTTCAAGTGAGCGCTGAATCTCCTCTTCAAGTGAGCGCTGAATCTCCTCTTCAAGTGAGCGCTGAATCTCCTCTTCAAGTGAGCGCTGAATCTCCTCTTCAAGTGAGCGCTGCATCTCCTCTTCAAGTGAGCGCTGCATCTCCTCTTCAAGTGAGCGCTGCATCTCCTCTTCAAGTGAGCGCTGCATCTCCTCTTCAAGTGAGCGCTGCATCTCCTCTTCAAGTGAGCGCTGCATCTCCAGTTCAAGTGAGTGAGTTGTCCAGCCCAGCGAGTGTGTCTAGCCCTGTGACGCGCCGCCGCAGGAGGAGGAGAAGGAGGACTCGTTAGGTTCGCCAGGCCCCGGTGAGCGTGCCCAGACTCCTCGCTCTGCCGGCCCCGCCTCTGCGCCTCGCCCTGCCGGCCCCGCCTCTGCGCCTCGCTCTGCCTGCACCCTTCAAGCTCCGGGAGGCCTTTCCTGTACCCGTTCACCACCCAGAGGCTCCTCCCGTGAATTTCCCCAAGTATTTTTTGGGGGGGGGCAGTAGGTACCCTGTGAGGGCCATGGAGGCGATGCAGACATGGACCTCGCCTCGTCCTGCTCCGCCCTGGCCTTCGCCTCTTCCTGCTCCGCCCTGGTCTCGTCCTGCTCCGCCCTGGCCTTCGCCTCTTCCTGCTCCGCCCTGGTCTCTTCCTGCTCCGCCCTGGCCTCTGCCTCGTCCTGCTCCGCCCTGGCCTCTGCCTCGTCCTGCTCCGCCCTGGCCTCTGCCTCGTCCTGCTCCGCCCTGGCCTCTGCCTCGTCCTGCTCCGCCCTGGCCTCCGCCTCGTCCTGCTCCGCCTTGGTCTCCGGCCCAGTCTGGTAGGCCCATGCTCTGCGGCCCAGGCCCGCCTTGGCTACCTCCTGGTCCTGTTCCCCTGCACGGGCCTGGCCCTCCGTCCCTCCCCCAAGACTGTCTCCGCTTCACCGCCCTCCTGAACTGTTTGTTGTTTGTATGGGCGTCGGGAGCCGCCCTTAGGGGGGAGGCTATGTCACGTAGTGGTTTTGTGTGTTTTCGTTATTAGTTTTTGCCCGTCTATTATTTATCCCAGGTGTTTCTCATTTCTCACGCCCCCTTGTTATCTTGTCTAGCTCGTTTGTCCTTATTATTTAAGCCCTGTGTTTCTGCCCTGTCTTTGTTGGTTGTTGAATTTATGTGTGTTACGTTGGTGCTTTCAAGTTTCTCGAGTCCTGCTTATAGTCTTGTGTTTTGTTTCAAGTTGGTTAATAAAGCTACACTGCGTTTGGACCCAGCCTCAGCTCTGTTTCTCCGCACAGCGTCACAATATGGGCTGTGGCAATAATAATAATAAAACAAAAGCTCGCAACATATGGAAAAAAATAACTATTCCGCAAACAACCCAAACAACAAGTGACGTCGCTGACCATTGATTACTCTTCTGCGCATGCGGGTCACTTCTGGGTCATCACAAAAGTTCACACAGGAGATCACAAAAGGTCGCATTTGTGAATGGCCTTGCAAAAAAATCGATTTTTTTCAAAAAATCGGGAATTGAGCATTAACCCTGCAGTGTGAACGTAGCCTAGGTTATTATCTGTAATCATGTCATTAACAGCTAGTGCTTTTGAAGTAAGGGATTGAATATTAAAGGAGGGGGGGGGGCTTTTTTCATTTTTAATGAACTTTTTTCATTTTAAATAGTGTGTAATGTTTCTGTTGGTGCATGAACAGTATCTGCAAAGTTGCAGCGCTGAAAGTTCAATGTAAGCAGAGATATCGTCTTTTAAAAATCAGGAAGTATATTGCCTACAAAAACGACTCGATTGGGACTACAGCTGGGTTTTAGACGTCACTAACCCACACATTTACATCAACCCCTCCCTCCGGAATATGCAGAAAAGGGCATGATCATATTTCTGCGGGCTCGTCGAGTGTGTTGTGTATGTCTGTTCACCCAGCTGTCAGGTCTTCTGTGTTTCGGGCTTCCCACGGACGCTGTACTTCGTCAACAATGGATACAATTTATGTTTGATTATGTTCCTGAAAATGACGATCGTAATCTAGCTCTCTGTGCTGCGCATTTACGGAATACAGCTTCCAGAATCTCCACGAATTCAATGCCGGATTCAACAAGACATTTTTTCTAAAACATGAAGCAGTTTCAACTTTAAAACCAGAGGCAGTAGTTGTTGGGCCACAACCTGTAAGTAGGCTAAGACTTAATCAGTTTAAATGTACTGTATGTATTTGCATGTACAATTTCAGATGTAAAGTTTTAGTTTTGTCAAATGCCAGCGCTGGCTTTATATCCACTTAGTTATGCTATTTTGTGTCTACGACAAACGCGTACAAACATTTTGGACCTGAATTTGTATATGTACTCATTTAATGCTCATTTAGTACTCATTATAAATGTATTTTTCATGTATATATACACGTTATCATTGCTTTGTGATGTAAGAACAGGTTCGCTATGTGTGGGTGATGAAAGGAGACAGGGTCAGCGAATACTAGGACTCGTGCACTTTCATTTACACCACTCTTTTCACAGCGCGAGGTCGTGTTCAAATAAAGTTAACTCAGAATGTCAAAAGCAAAAATAAATAACAGGTGATAATACTCTTCCCACTGAACACAGCTTTGCCGAACACGGTTGCAGTGAAAACTCTTCCCGCTGAATACAGCTTTCAAATGTCACACGTTCGGTAACAGAATAGGATACGAGCTGCCAGTCTCTCTCTCTGTCAAACTGTTGTCCGCACGGCCCGCTTATAGCCTATGCGCTCTCCTCACGCCAATCACTGAAATCACAGACAGGTGTTTGTCATTTGAACTTG
Organism: Pimephales promelas; assembly: GCF_016745375.1. Next base: position 1,193,932 of record NW_024121743.1, read on the forward strand.
ACCCACTTATTCACCGTTCGGCTCCGTCCGTCCATGCTCTCCCACAGTCCCACTACAGGACCTGTACATCGGAGCGCAGGCACGTTTCGCCCGTAAAGATAATAGGCGTTAACCTTCAGGACAACGTGAGCAGACAGTTTAGCCAGAGTTTAGCCATAGTTTTAGCCAGACAGAGGAGAACGCGGCTTACAATAAAGGTGAAGTTTATGAAATATAAGACTTTTTAAAAAAGAAAAACCACGAATACATGTTATATTGCACCCCATAAACAAAATCATGCAAAGAAAAAAAGCAGTCAACCCCCCCTTTAAGCAACTCTAGCTTTATCATTTGCTCAATTGTATTATATCTGTTCTTTATTTGTTGAACTTCCATTAAACCCTTAGATAGGTTTGGAAGTTTTTTGTATTTTCATAATTTGGTGGGTGTGACGTAACAGGCGGGAGAGCGGTCAATTCAAACAACAGGAAAACAATGGATCACAATGACCTTTCGGACGCTGAGGAAATTGTTCATAGTTACTCGTATGACGGACCACAGCCATACAATTATAACTCTGCTATGCTGCCTAGAGAGCAGGGATATGCCAGGATTAATGTTAGACAGAGCGCTTCAGAGACAAATTGAGTTGTGGTGTGAGGAGAACCAGAGGAGAACAGGGCAGGTGTCTTGGTGCTTATAATGTGCGTCCAAATTGAATCAAGATCGGAATAAAACCACAAGAATTAACTTGAAATTGTAAAATTTGTATCGAGCAATAATAAAAGCTGTAGCCTATAGCAATTATTGCACCATGCTGTCACTAAACTTAATAAAAGTATGTGTAGTTAGGCTACCAAATGTTTTGAAAACCACAATAGCCACAACTTATAGTGATGCAAATTTAAAAAAAAAATTACATAGACTTTTTTTAGAAATGTCTTTGTTCATTTTCAAGCCTACAATAGACAGCCCACAGGCTTTAGTTACAGCACATGAATATGCTACTTGCTGATGCTATTAGAAGGAGTAATATTTGAGCAGGGCAGGGGTGTCTAATCGTACTCCATGGGAGGGCCAATTTCCTGCACAGTTTAGCACAAACACACTCGGCTGGAAGTTTCTACTGATCCTAATGCTAATACTATACTAAAAGTGGATGTCTGTGAATTTTCTGTTTCTAAATGAATCTAAAATGGAAGTGATGTTATTTGGTCCTTCTGAGTCTGCAGACTTAGCTAACATAGAATTAGGTACACTATCCCCTTATCTGAAACATCAAGTAAAAAATCTAGGTATAACTTGTGATAGTGCTTTAAGATTCGATAAACAGATCAATCTAGCAGTTAAAACGAGTTTCTTCCAGCTAAGATTAGTTGCTAAAATTAAGCCATTTGTAGCACAGAAAGAGCTGGAAAAAATGGTTCATGCGTTAATTTTCTCGAGACTGGACTATGGAAATGCATTGTTATGGAAGCTTGTTTCCGCCACTGAATAAAAAAATATAATAAATAATTGTGACTTTTTATCTCACAATTCTGACTTTTTTTCTCACAATTCTGACTTTTTTTCTCACAATTGCGAGTTTATATCTCACAATTCTGACTTTATTTCTCAAAATTGCGTGATATAAAGTCGCAATTGCGAGTTATAAAGTCAGGATTGTGTGTTATAAAGTCAGAATTGCGAGATATAAAGTCAGAATTGCGAGATATAAAGTCAGAATTGTGTGATATAAAGTCGCAATTCTGAGAAAAAAAGACAGAAGTGTGACTTTTTTTCTCACAATTGCGAGTTTACATCTCGCAATTCTGACTTTATAACACATAATTGCGAGTTTATATGTCGAAATTCTGACATCTTTTCTCAGAATTGTGAGATATAAACTCGCAATTGCGACTTATTAGGCCAATTCTAAGGGGAAAAAAAGACCAAATTTTTTCCCCTCAGAATAGTTTAAATCTCACAATTCTGACTTTATATCATGCATTTCTGACTTTATAACACGCAATTGCGACTTTATATCTAGCAATTCTGACTTTATAACTCGCAATTCTGACTTCATATCTCGCAATTCTGACTTTATATCTCGCAATTGCGACTTTATATCACGCAATTCTGACTTTATATCTCACAATTCTGACTTTCCATCTCGCAATTTTGAGAAATAATGTCAGAATTGCGAGAAGTAAACTCACAATTGTGAGAAAAAAAGTCAGAATTGTGAGATAAAAAGTCGCAATTACCTTTTATATTTTTCATTCAGTGGCGGAAACAAGCTTCCATACATTGTACTACGGTGTTCAACAAAAAAGTTTACATTGATTACAACTAGTATTAAAATGCAGCCGCTAGACTCCTGACAGGCACTCGAAAATTCGAGCATATCACTCCAATATTACAAAAACTACATTGGTTGCCAGTGCCATACAGGATAAATTTTAAAATACTTTTATTTTGTTTCAAAGCATTACACGGTCTTGCCCCTACTTATATAGCGGATCTTATCCAGGTACATAAACCAAAAAGAACCTTGAGGTCAGAATCAACGAATCTCCTGGTGGTACCGCGTACATTCAGGAAACTGAGAGGAGACCGTGCTTTTACAGCAGCTGCCCCCAGGATGTGGAATTGTTTACCCCAATATATCAGGGAATGTTCCTCCATCAATGATTTTAAAGGTCACTTAAAAACGTACTTTTTTGCATTAGCGTTCGACTGTCCATGAGTACGTGTTGATGTAACAGGTCGATGAGTACGTATTGGTGAAATTGGTTTTTATTGAGAGGTTGTGATGTCCATAGAAAGGCGTAGAATTTAACTGTGATTCACTGATTTTTTATTTTCTTTTATTTTTTATCTTCTGTACAGCATGTTATGTACAGTTTATTTTATTTTATCGTATGTACAGCACTTTGGTCAACTCCTGTTGTATTATAATGTGCTTTATAAATAAATTGAACCTTGAACCTTGAATCTACTTGACCCTAAACCTTACAGACATAAACTAAAAGCCATACAACTCCAAGTATTCGACTGTACTAAAGCATAAAATATATATGTTTGCAGATATTTAGGAAGCATGCTTAGCATTCAAACTTGTTTCTCTGACAAACAGTGATACAGCAGTTATTCTGAAATGTGCCGTGTCAGAATATCTGTTTTTAATTTAGTCTGGGTGAATTAAAAATGAATTTATTTTGAATAATGCATGTTTTGGCTAAAAAGTGAACAAATACGTAATCATAAATGGTACATTAATCTAATTATTATTTATTTACTTTTTAATTGATATAGCTGTTCAATGACAAAAAGGAGGACAACACCGTCAAGTTCCGCCTCCAAGGAGACGGGGTGACAAGAGAGCCATTTGGTTTGTTTTCCATTAACGAAAACACTGGGGTTGTATTCGTACACCAGCCCATCGACAGGGAAATCAATCCCATCTTCCATGTAAGATTTCAAGGCGGGATTTGATATGACACTAATTCTATCAGAATAATACAGCGGAATTCAAAGAATGGACTGATTTAGTTTATGTTGATGTAGTTCAGAGTGACATTTTGATTCCTTTGTAGGTGGACTTTGACGTGTTGGACAGGCAGACTGGAAAAGAGTTGGACAAAACACTGTCATTCAACGTGGAAATAAAGGACAAGAATGACAACAAACCCGAGTTCCCGCTGGAAACTATCCGTATATCAGTTCAGGAGAACACTGTTGAAGGTTCAGAGAACATGTATTACTGCATATATGCATACGTTTTTTTCTGTTAAAATGCTTTCTGTAAAGAAACTATTATAAGTAAGCCATTTGTAAGGTGACTTCTCCTGAAAAGTGTAAACATAGACAGAACATTGCTCTATTTGTTTGAGCATCCAGACCAGCTCAATACAACAACACTGATTAAACCTACAGCGAGATTGTGGGGGAGGAATTAACTATTTTGCTGGCCAATGAGAATTTTCTCTCAGACTTTTCTTTATAGACCTTTATAGTCTTATTGTTCTTGATTTTTTCATTTCAGATAAAATAATTCACTGATATTTACAAGACAATAACTTGAAAGGACACTTCACCCATTTGCATTAAGCTTTGTATCTTTAGAAACCCAATCATATTTTTAAATCGTCATGGTTTATTCCCTTATTTTCCACCTGAGATGGGAGAAATAAGAATTTAAATGTTTTACTTCCTGCTCATTATGATGTATAAATCGTAATTTTGCATCATAATAAGCTGGAAGTCACATTTTATTAAAAAGTGTAGAGACTACAAACATTAGATCATTTTTATTCAAGGATGTGGGACCCACTCACCCTACAGGCCTATTTCAGATCAGTGGGTGGGACTTCACTTGCAGATACTGAATCAATATTAGCCATCTTGTTTGGAAGCTAAGCTAACAAGCGCTGTGGAGATAGGAAGTATGATAATGATTGAAGGAACTAAACATTATATGGAAGAAGAGGATATTGAAATTCTGCTGCTCGAATCCGATGTTCGTGGCTGTCTTTACGAGCCGCAGTATAGTGAAGAGCAGCTGAGGCTGATGGAGGAACCGGAGGCGGCTGCCTGTCGCGGTCGAGGAGCCCGGACTGGCTCGAGCTGAGGCGGACGGCTGGTGCCCGTGCTCTCGGTCGAGGAGCCCGGACTGGCTCGAGCTGGGTCGGACTGGTGGTGCATGTGCTCTCGCTGTGAACTACAAAAACATATGGAGTCCGTCTGCTGCAGAGAATTTCAACAATGGCAATTTCTCCTGAACGAAATCTCTGAATGAGACGAGCAGACAGACGTTTGTGTTGTGATGTGAACCATCCTAGTTTCGCCTGACTGAATATCCAGATATCATGGAGTAATTCACCATATATAGAAATAAATAAAAACGAGGAGTAATTCACTAATGAGTTTGCCAATGTAACGTTAACAGGGTTTGTTGTGGGAAGAAGGAGGTAGGAACCGGCGAACATTTAAGCAGTTTAATAGTAAAATGAAGAAATACAAAACGAAAGTATAAGCTAGATGCCCCTCATTGACGACTGCTGTAACGTTACACACAACAGAAACAAAACACATCATAAAATAAGGCCTGTTTCTCTCTCGATCTGCCATCGTCGCTCCTCATTTTATGCTTTCGCTCGACCGTGAGAGACGTGAGACCGGTGTGTCTCACACAGGTGTCTTTCATTACGTTTCTTTACGTCCCTCACCCTCGATCATCCTGCTCACCACAGCCAACTGAATAGAAATTTTGTGTGAAATGAATTTCAAACTCTGGTAACAGCTAATGTTAGCCTTGTAGATGGAAGAGTTATTTCTCTGATGTGTGCGCAGTTCTGGATTAGTGGGTGTGGCTTGCAGAGCTGTGCAATGTGGTGCATTGTGGGACTTGTTGTCTTACATACAAATGCACCCCTCGGTTATTTTCTGTCTTTTCTCGGTCAAGAGGGCACCAAATTCAAAAAATCTTTACATTTCGACTACATATATGATCAATAAAGATTAATGTTGAAATGGGTGAAATGCTCCTTTAAAAGTCAAAACTTCCTCCCCAGTTCATAAAGGAGTAGTTATTGAAACTAAACTGTTAGCATTAAATGCTAAGCATACAGTAGATACAGTATGCTCTCTTTTTTAATCATCCTTGTTTGACTTTGAACAGGCATTCTGCATGGAACAATTCAAGCTCATGACAAAGATAAGCCGGATACTCCTAATTCCCAGTTCACCATGAGGCTGGTGTCACAAGAACCTGCATTACCAAAAATTTCCCTGAAGGACATACCTGGGACCCCTAAAGTCAAACAGCTCGTCTTCACGGGATGCTTTGACTATGATGTGAGTAACTAACGAAAAGGCATGTTTTGAGCATTTTTCAGTATTTTTGATCTCTGTCTCTTGAATTTTAGATGGCAAAAACATATGAAGTGCTAGTTGAAGTGAAGGATAAAGGGACACCTGCAATGTCTTCAACTGGAACTGTTTTTCTGGACATCAAAGATGCCAACACCCATCCACCAGAATTCAGTTCTACCACGGTGAGTCAGGCTGGACAGTCTTTGTAGATTGGTGTGCCAAAAAAAAAAAAAAAAAAAGCTTAAACTCAGTGACCAGGGTTGCAAGGGACCCACACCATGATGGTAGTTGAACAAACTCTGTAACAAAGGGTTAAGGGATTAGTTTCAAGTTAACAAAACCAAACCAAACCTATCCATTCATGGAAGAAAATATGTTGTTATATCATTCTGTGGAAGTGAAATTTGTGTAGTTAGTTTATGTAGGTATGCAGAAACTTGAAAAGCACACATGTAGTCATTTTTAAAGCTTTTGTCTATCGATTCCACATCTTATTTTATATATTATTAATTTGAATTGGATCGGTAATTCATCTAAACTTTTGAAAGCAACTGCCATAAAGCATGGACCATGCTGCATGGTCTTCATCAATTAATCAAAGATCCCACCAGATTTGGTAAAGCACGAAATTCTATTTTGGACCCAGTGGCGCCTCCAGAAATTTTTCGTAGGGGTGGCCAGATGGGGCCAGTTAAAATCTTGGGGTGGCACACCAAAACTACAGTATAAACCATAATTTCAGAATTGTTTTCTACTGTTGTAATAAACCAGCCTGTAGAAAACTATCAGAAAGACTTAAGGAAACTCCTACTGATATACTTTGGTTTATTGTGTAATATTTAATGTTACTAATGATATTAGTAGGGCCCAACTAATATATATTACATTGTATATAATGATATATATTATATGATATATAAGGGTCCTTGCCCCACAGCAAATTTCCAGATACTTACATAATTGTGATGAATTTAATCATTTTTAAGTTATTAGTTTGCAGTGTAAGATTACAGTTAACACCTTTAAATATTACATAAATGTATTATGAATTTTTAATACACTTAATGAGTGTATACATCAGCAGCAAAAAGTAATTCTTGAAAAAATCTGCACAGTAATTTTATAAAATCTAAATATGTTAATAAAAACAAATTACTATTAGTTCTCTTTTAAAATTCAATCAGGCAATCATGTCACAATTTTATATTTATATATTAATGTCAAGAATTCAGAAGTGCATAGCCTAAACTACAAATAAATTATATACAATTAAATTATGCTTATTTAAAATGTATTGAGCAGGCTAGGTATAACAAAATATATTGGCTTTTAATAATATTTCAGTGCGCAAACCCATGATTGAGCCCGTTCTTGCATGATTACATGAAAACATCGCGGGTGCAGAATGATGTGCTCAAAGCAACATGGAGTCACAGTGTGCAGCAGCACTGCGCTTCATAAGTGTGCATTTAAAAGCTCATGTCACAAATCGAAAAAATGTTGAGCGCACAAATCCAAGTGCGATTTGTTCCTTTGTTTCACAGTTATTGTGCGTTTGATGCCGATTCATAATCCTTGTGATATGTATGTGTGATCTAACAGAACACGGTAGTGAGTCGCTTAAAAACAGCAACAAACTCCAAGAAAATAAAGTAATTTTATGCGAATATACAGACTTTTATCTACAGATCATGCATTTATAATGTCAATATATATTATATTGGAGAGAGTTTTACCGTGCATCCAAGAGGCGCGCGTGCTGTTTGAATATGAATGGAGAATGATGACAGTCGCAGAGGAGGGAAAACGAGTTTATACTTTAATGATGTAAATATACTTCTGTCCCTCACATTAAGCTATGGAATGACTTCAGATGACTTTGTCACCCAAACTGACGTGAAAAAAGCGGGAGGCGCCGAAAAGCGCGCTGTTTGCATCCCTGCCAAAACGTGGCAAAAACACACCTAAAAGCTGCTGTATACCATTTGGCACTTAAAAAGCACGTCACGACACATAATTCCCCGTCTTCTTTTACTTAAGAATATTTTTGACTTATTTATAAAATGCATAACTGATGCTACAAAAATTAATACTGGCCATTGGGGTGGCCAATGGGGTGGCCAGGAGTCGGCCAGGGGTGGCCATGGCCACCCCTGGCCACCCCCTGGTGGCGCCATTGTTTGGACCTCATTTTCACTAATCAACCTTCTAAGTATAGTATGTTGAGTGATAAATACAGCAGTTTCAGATCATTCACTATGTCATTAGAAAATGTCTTAAACAGCCAAAATATCGTAAAAATAGTTACATTAAAAAAGTACCAAATTCAAAATTGTCTCAGTTTAATGCTGAATGTGCTGATACTGATTGGAGTAAAGAGATGTCTTTGCAAGATCCTGATCATGTTCTGTCAAATAAATGTACTACTACTTGTAAAATACATATCAGGCAAAATACAATACCTTGGGTAACTCCTGACATTTTGCAGCTTTTAAAAAAGAAGTGGACCTGGACCTAGACTTAAGATACTCCGTCATTAATGGTCAAATAAATAAAATCAATACATGATAATAAACTAGAGGGTCTTCTTTTTTGTGTACACTCTTGTTAACATCAAAACCTTGTGTTTTTGTAAAATAAATCAAATGTACAGGGTGCGCTTTCAGCTCACTCTGTCTCTGCAAAAATCTTTCTGAAATGTGTCCGAAATGTGCCCAGGGCCCCGTGCCAATTAGGGGCCCCTCAAACACCACCGATCTTGCAGGAAAGGGGCCCAAGCAGTGGCGTAGCAAGTCAGTCCCGGGCCCATATGCAAAATAAAATGGTAGGGCCGACTCAGATCCACAAACCTGCAGAATTGAGAGACACCCCTTCCAACGCAGCGTTATTCTCCTTACCGTCCAGATCCAATGCTACGACATCTTTAAATTAGGCCTACTATTAGTATTACTTGAGGCATTATAAAATATGTAGACACACCACAAAACTAGTTGAGGATAAATTATTTAAAATTGGGGAATTCCAGCGTTATGGACGTAGCATTTGCAGTCAAAACTTGAAATAAAAATTCTCAGTAAAAATCATTAATACCAATATATTGAAACATCTGTTTATCCATGCTACTCCCTTAAAGGAGTCCAGACATTAGAAAAATATCAGTCTACACATGCATTTTTATGTTTAAAATTAAGGAAATAGATGCATTCATGCTTGACAAAAAAATCTTTAACTTAGGAGGCAAAATATATATTTTTTGTAATTCTGTGAATTACACTGCACAAATCGAATGAGGAAGGGTTGGCTCTCCACAGAACATAAAATATTCATTTTATTTTATTTTTCGTGTTCGCATTTATGAGGAAAAAACAATGTTACAGACGTGACAGTTCTCCGTTATTCAGATTCACTCTGAAGCGGCACTAAAAGACGGATTTAAAACTTCCACAGACCTCAAACAGAAAAGCAAAGCCTTCATTTAAAGTAAATTTCGTTTTCCTTTTAATTTTATCTTGATTTTAATCAATGTTTCATCAACCAATTGCCTGGATTTAAAGGGTTAGTTCACCCAAAAATGAATATTAAGTCATTAATTACTCACCCCCATGCTGTACCAACCCCGTAAGACCTTTGTTCATCTTCGGAACACAAATAAAGATATTTTTGATTGAATCTGAGAGCTGGATCAGTCCTACATAGAATGCCTAAGGGACTGGCTCTTGACGGCCCATAAAGTCATTAAAGAAAAGGTTTAAATATTCCATGTGCCTACAGCGGCTCAATTATAAGTTTATCAAGCGACGAGTTTATCAAGCGACGCATGCGCGAGAACTGAGACGAGGACGTTCTTCTCCTTCGACTACTTTTTGTTACCGGCTGCTCCGCTTAGGAGTATTACCGCCCCCTACCGTATAAGATGATGATCCATATATAAGGCGCTCCTGGTTATAAGGAACACTGTCATTTTTTGAGAAGATTAAAGGCTTTTAAGTGCACATTGTAGTGCGGAAAATACGCTAACTGAAAACGTATGTACAGCGCGTATCTTCCTCTGCTTGTAAACAGAAAGTTTTGCGCTTCCAGCTATATCAGCACATCATCTTATACGGTAGGTGGCGATAATACTCCTAAGCCGTGAGCAGCCGGTAACAAGTCGAAGGAGAACGTCCTCGTCTCAGTTCTCGCGCATGCGCCCATAAGGAAGTAATAGAATAGTCGAATTAAGCCGTTATTTATGTTTTTTTCGCACAAAAAGTAGTCTCGTCGCTTGATAAACTTATAATTGAGCTGCTGTAGGCACATGGAATATTTAAACCTTTTCTTTAATGACTTTATGGGCCGTCAAGAGCCAGTCCCTTAGGCATTCTATATAGGACTGATCCAGCTCTCAGATTCAATCAAAAATATCTTTATTTGTGTTCCGAAGATGAACGAAGGTCTTACGGGGTTGGGACAGCATGGGGGTGAGTAATTAATGACTTAATTTTCATTTTTGGGTGAACTAACCCTTTAATACATAAGAAGTAAAAAAAAACAAGATAATCACGACACGCAGGCGCCGGTGCGGAGCGCGTCTCATAGCCTAAATAAACTCAGCATATAGACTAAGTAGCATATCCTACTCCACAGACCTGAAACGGCTATATCTACTAAAATGTCAACTTGTAATCAGAACAATTCAAAACGAAACTAAACCAAAAAGATTGCTCTCTGCTTGAACAACCAACGCAGTCAAATGTGCATTTCTCTCTGGCTCATCCTAGGCTACTGCAAAGATAGCGAGTCAGCATCGTCAACTTCATCTTTATTAACAAACAATTAAAATTTCTCCTTGCTATATTTGACATATTCATAATCATTGCTTTTGCCGGTTCTTTGTGACAGCATAGGTGCTTTAATTATCGCCGTTGGTAAGGGTCACCACCGCATCAAAAACATGTTCTTACTTGATATCGCTGTCTGTGGTGCTGAAACATTTTTACTTGACTGGCAAACTGTTTTTTTTTTGTTCGTCATACAAACTTTTTAAAAAATGTTGGCTTTTCTTTGTGTTTTATTTAACACATTTACTTGGCTCAACAAGTGACACATTCTTACATATGCAATGCATTCATCAAATATTTTACGTTTTTTTTAACGGTTTTAATTTTAAAATGACTTGTAGCAGAGGGCCCCATGATGAAGCTCCGCCCCCACTGTACTGAGAGTCTAGCTCCGCCCCTGACTGTAACTCAGTAAATACTTGTCACAGAGACACAAAAGATTTCTCTTTATGAAGATAAAATTCTCTTCTTTTAAATGAAGTAAATATAAATATAAATTATAATTATAAAAATATATAAAAAAGCAACTATTCTCAGTTGATGTAATCTCTATGAAAAGAGAGAGCTGTCAGTCTTTTTCCTTTCACCATAGCGTATGACGTGTTAATGTGCCCCCCCCCCCCCCCCCACTGAGAGCGTGCACTATTCAATTGCTAATGTTGAGGCAAGCCATGAAAATGCCCACATCAGCTGGATAATACATCCAGTTTATCACAAATCTAAACTTTACCTCGTCTTTCTGCGCTGTGAGGAATAATACTGTCATAATAATCCTGGAAAAGTTACCTCAGTTACCTGTTTCATTTCGAGGAGCACACGGATGCAGCTGATGTAAGTCATTTATTCTTAAGTGCTTTGTTCTAATCGTGTTATTGAATAGTGTCTGTAAAGTGCATAAAGACTGTTTAAATATTAAAGTCCCTGTAAAGTCAAAATTAAGTATGTGTTCTGAGTTTGTCACACCACAGAAAAATGTGTTATTAGCCACCCAGTCAAATTTTAATGATAAAAAAAGCCGGCAAGTACATAAAAATAAGCTATCAAAATCTTGAAAAAATGAGCAGTTATCTCTGTTCTCAAACGCTGGGGGGCGTGTCCGCTGGCTGCGCTGAAACCACGCCCACTAGCGGGAAAGCTGTCGACGGTGACATTAGCTGATACTGCTTTCGGGACGGGAGGATGAACACTGAGGCGGGAGATAGTCGTTTCGGCCCCGTTCACCAGTAACAGCGGATCATCAGTGAATCCCGGTTGTCTCTGAGGAAAGTTTATAAAACTATCCAGTGTAAAATGATCACTTCAGAGGCGGGTGTTGACGGTGATCCTCAGCTCTTCACCAAGGTTGGTTCTCTAAAAACCTCTTCTTGATGTGATCGTTTTTATGGAATTCAAATGAAGATACCGATCTGTTTTGTACATGATCGCATCCAGGTAGTAGCCTATGCATTTCTGTGTCGAAAACTGTAGGCTCAGCTGTAGTTGTACTGACAGTCACTCGCGATTGAGCAGTGAATGCGAATGTGCTCGGGGAGTGTTATTGTGTGTAAGGGGAGAGATCAGACTCTGTGCGTCATCAAATAGGGGCGTGTCCAGGAGCTCTTGGGCTCCAGTGCGTCATCGAGCCCTGTTTTAGCCCCGCCCAAACAATCCATAAAATTGCAATGGTGAAAAACTGTTTAACGGTCTAACTCCACATTTCAGTACTTTACAGTTCACAGTCTTTGTAATATGTTTTAGCAATACATATGCAACATTTATAATGTGTTTAGAACTTTTTTGTAGAATTGCCTTTACAGGGACTTTAAATGCGTGCACAGACAGTGCGAACGCACATGCTGGACATTCATTCACTCTCGCTCCTACATTATTAAGACTACTGAGATTTGTTTAAATATGAATCGGGTGTGTGAACGAAGGAACGCACAGATGCATAGCCTACTGTTACAGACGAAATAGATTATAAAATTTTTACTATAAAATAGACATCAAATAAACTTTAGTTAGACAGTTTCTGCTCATATGTTAAATATATAGTATGTTTTGTCATAAATTAACTAATCGACTGTTATCCAATGCAAGCTAATGCAATGCACATATCAAAATAATGAATCCTTAACTTTGAAATAGGCCTATGTATGATAAACTTATTTTAAAGAGTAACTAAACCCTAAACCAACTTTTTTTAGTTAATGATCTGTAAGAATGGATTTTTATTAATACCAGTCACTGATTCGAGTAACTTTTTTGACATTTGTTTATAAAGTTTTTTATTTCTACAATATAAAGTGTAAAAACGTCTTAGTGCTGCCTTCTTCAGGTTGAACGGTGGCTACTGCAGTTTAATTTTCCTATTAGATGTTCCGCACTTCGTGACGTACGCAGGTTTCAGCTTACCATGCTCTTGGTACGAGCTACGTCCTTTGGCAGTATAAAAACCAGCTTGTTTCGTCAAAACCAGTCAGGAGTTGGAATTGCGACTATTGAAAATAATCAGGATAGAGTGTTTTAGCATCTATTTCGTCCCCTCTATCTCCGATGGGGTCCGCCCACTTTTTCAGCATTTTTCAAATATTGCCAGTGGGTGGAGTCAGGCTCTGACCAGGGGTTTAGTTACCCTTTAACACAATATAACCAAATTCACAGTTTTATGTGAATGATTAGGCAGGATGATTTTCAGATCATTGTTAAGAAAAAACTCTAGGCCACAAAAGTAATGTGGATGCATATTTCTTTCATGTTTGTGGCCTTATTTCAGAAATGTTCATTTTTAGTTTTAGTTTTTAGTCAAAAATGCTAAATATAGTGTAATTTTACCTGTGCCATTAATATGTTTATAAACACCTGAAAAAGCACAAATGTCAGGGCATGTCAGAACATCTCAAGGACCCCAAATACACCTTGGACCCCAGAGGGTTAAACCACATCCCTCTAATGTCTGAATGTTTATTTTTAAACCACAACCTTCTAAACATCATCTTCAATGTGTGCTTTTTTTTACAGAGATATGCAAATAACCAACACACAGACAGACATAGATATATGTGTGTCTGTTTGTGCAAAATCAGTTTTTGTGTGTGTTTTTAGTAATTCTTGGTTTGATGTGTTTGAGTGCTCATTGTTTCAATTACACAGCAAAAGTTCAGTAACATTTTTATTTGTGCATGGTAGAAAACAAATACTGATACTGACATAATGACTTACAATAAATATGAAAAAATGAACTACATATATGACTAATTACTGACAACTAACTACTTCTGAATAACTACAATATATGCAAGTAAGCAGTGTAGCTGACTTAATGTTTAGCTGACAGTGTCTAAAAGGCACTCAGCAGTACGGGCTGATCTCATTAAAGATTCTTTAAATACATAGTCATCTCCTATGACATAGTCATGTCATAGTCAAATACATAGACATCTCTGAGACAGAAACTTTGTTCACGTGGAAACATTTGCTAACAATGGGAATTTCCATTCAGAGTTTTTACCTTTTGAGAGCAGAATGACATTTGCCTGCAAGACACACCCCCAAGTTATCAGAAATTTTGTGTTTATTATAGTTTTGTTTGGTAAATAAATTAATTATCTTTTAATTTGATCTTTTGGTTATTTAATATTTAACAATATTATTGATCTGTGTTGTACTACTTTCATGTTATCACTGTGAAGCTGCTTTGATACAATCTCTATTGTGAAAAGCGCTATATAAATAAATGTGACTTGACTTGACTTAAGTTTTTGCGTCGTGCTTCCTTGTCAGTAACTCTGAGGTGGGTTGTGACAACTCTTAAAAACTTTATTACCTGTTGGTTTACTTCTGTGGAGAATGAGACATTTGTGCCAGTTGCACTGAGACATTTCAAATGATCCCAGATATAATAGTGTTGTATGATAATTGTTCACATAAAACCATATAGATTTTTGGGTGAATTTCAGGTGATCTCAACATGAGAGAGAGAAGGAATGGGGCGTTAAGGGAAAGAGATGTAGATTCGGGTTGTATAGGTGAGACTTGCGTGTCGAATGGTGATGCTAATTTCACGAGAGAGACCAAATATTAATTTCCAGATAGGTCTTGTCTTCTCAGGAAGTGGTTGTTCTTCAACCAGACTGCCTGCCATTTTCTAATTTTTGAAGTCTTACATGCCTAATACCAAGAGTTGGCGCAAACTAAATTGAAACAGATGTTTGGTTGACCAATGACAGAAGGGCAGTATGTTAAGGAAACCTGTTTGTAAACAATTTGTTGCTTGTTAAGGCAAGGCAGCATAGCAACTCAAAACCAATCACAATTCCTCAGCAACCGCATCACACTCATGGTGTTTTTGTACGGGCAAATCCATTTTTTTTTTCAGTTCCAGTTAATGTTGCTTGTGGTGCAGAAATGACACACTTTACCCTTACTAAATAGATGGCTTTATTGAGTAATTATATCTCAAAGCTTGTGTGATATGATATACATGAATGTTTCTGTGTGAAACAGTACAACACTCAAGTGAAGGAAATGGAATCAAACAAGGAGATCCTAAGAATTGGTGTCACAGACAAGGACACACCGAACACGGCTGCATCAAGAGCGGTGTTCTCCATCCTGAAGGGCAACGAAGATGGGAATTATAAGATCGAGACAGACCCCAAAACCAATGAAGGTGTGCTGTCTGTTATCAAGGTAAATGCGACTGTTCACTTTAACATTTCATTAACTTCTAAGAAAAGTTTAAGTTTATTCAAAGAGATGTTTATTCAAAGAGACGTCAAGTCGTCACCTCAATACACCTTTATGTATTGCTAAACGAGTATGATCAATGATGCGAACAGAATTCAATCATTGAATAGAAAAAAAAAAGACAGCCGATGTGTCCTCTCAATGTAATTGTATTTCACAGGGGAAGAATTTTGAGAAAACTCAGATTACAGAGTTGGAAATAGCTGTTGAGAACGAGGAGAAATTATTTCAGTGTGTCAATGGAAAGCCCGTAACAGGATCCACACCAAAGCCAAACTCTGTCAAAGTGGCAGTGAAAGTCATTGACGCGAATGATCCCCCTCAATTTAAGAAGACTACTGAAATAATTTACCGAAATGAAAATGGAGATCCAGGAGATGTGTTGTTTGTTCCTGAAGTCAAAGATGAAGACTCAGACTTAAACAAAATCAGGTGTGATTGAGTTGCGCAACATCAAATTACACATCATTAATTATTTTTATTTTTTTTGTGGATTTAAATTTTTTTTATCCTGCTTTCATTTCACTTTTATCATACTATAATATAATTTTGCAAATGTTTGTGGTTCGTAAGATTTTTAGTGTTTTTGTGATTTAAAATGTTGAGTCTCTTATGCTCACAAAGGCTGCATTCATCTAATCAAAACCACTCTAAAACTCTACAAAAATATTACAATTTAAATTGTTTTCTATTGTAATACATTGTAAAATGTCATTTATTCCTGTGATCAAAGGTGATATTTTAATATCACTCTAATATGATGATTTGATGCTCAAGAAACATTTTTGATTATCAGTTGATGAAAACAGCTGAGCTGCTTCATATTTTTTGTGGAAACTGATTGATTCTAAAAAATAATTATTTTGTGACAATGTAAAAGTGTGTACTGTCACTTTTGATACATTTTTGCAACCTTGATGAATAAAAGTATTAATTTCTTTAAATAAAACTCACTGACACCAAAATGTTTAATTCACTGCATATGACATAATATGTACAGTATATTATAAAATTGTATTATATATGGCAAACTAAATTCTTGGATGATCACATTAAGTAAAAGTATCATAATATCTGTGTATATATGTTTAGGTATGAGTTAGTACAAGACCCAGCCAAATGGGTGAGTGTTGACCCGAAGACAGGAAAGATCACCACAGTTCAGAAGATGGACCGGGAATCTCCATTCATCAAAAATGGCACCTACACTGTTGTAGTCCAGGCTATAGATGACGGTAAGCACCGAGATCTGTTCTCAGTATGACCAAACAATTCAAACCAGGGGCGTAGCCAGTATTGGGCCAGAGCGGCACGGGCAAGTTTGATAAAAAAAAATGTAGTTTGTTTTTATTATTCAAATGTATTTAAGAAAATATATTAAGATAAACCAGATTTATTGTTGACTGGTGTGTGTGTTTAATGTGTTTCCTGGCTGTTGAAGCAAATTCTCTGGAACGTTATTGGTTGCTATGGTTGCTGGGGATTCCGAAAGGGAAACTCTCTGAGCGGCGTCGGCGCCATAATAATGGCTAAACAACTTTCTTTAAAGGGGGGGTTGACTGCTTTTTTTCTTTGCATGATTGTGTTTATGGGGTGCAATATACCATGTATTCGTGGTTCCCTATCGAGGGAACTCAACACTGCGTCGATAAAATCAACTCTTTGGGGACGCTCCCTAAGCGTGCGCCTCTGAAGTATGAATGAAACTAATCCAATCCTGATTGGTGTTGCGTCGTGACGTAACATGTGACGGCATACCCGGAAGTATAAAAGTGACGCTGTCACAACACACACTAGCTTTCGCTCTTCAGCAAGCGCTTTATGTTGAAACTGTCTGTCTTATTTGGTGTTGTTTGTCTTATTATTGAAGGAAAGTATGGCCAGTGAACAATTCAAGAGGTGTGTGCATCCCTGCCCTCGTTTCATCACGGGTGGGGACGCACACTCTCTCTGTGTGTATTGTTTGGGAGTGCAGCACGCACGGGCAGCTCTCGAGGGGGCTGCTTGTGAAATGTGTGAGGCTTTGCCTATTAGAGTGCTGCGCTCCCGGCTGGCGTGCTTTGACGAGCACGGTCAGGCTCGCGTTCCCCAGGGTTCCGGTCCCGCATATGTCGAGGCGATGCGGCGACTGAGATCCTGGGGTTCGCAGCGGGATCTGGCGGAGGAGAGTGAGAATGCCGTTTTTCCCTGATCTCCATAAAGAGATCTCGAGAACGTGGGAAAGACCGCATTCGTCCCGTATTTCGAGTCCCAATGTAATAGATTACAGCAATGTTATGGGGGCTCGAGATATGGGAAGATGCCGAAGGTGGAGGAGGCTTTAGCGAGCTATCTCTCTCCCGAATCGGCGTCTTCCCTAAAGACCCCGGTGTTGCCTAGTAAGCCCTGCAGAGAGACATCTGCATTGGTGGGCAGGGCTTACATGGCGGCGGGTCGGGCTGGTTCGTGTCTGCACTCAATGGCGATTTTGCAGGCATACCAGGCCGACCTCCTGAAAGATTTGGATGAGGGGGAGGGGCCTACTCCTGAAGATGTCGCGGAGTTGAGGAAGGCCGCAGATTTGTCTCTCCGGGCCACTAGGGAAGCGGCCAGCGCTATTGGCCGCTCTATGGCGGCCATGGTGGCCACGGAGAGGCATCTGTGGCTGAACTTATCCGGTATTAAAGAAAAGGATAGGTCCTTCCTGCTGGATGCGCCGCTTTCGGCTTCTGGCCTGTTCGGCGACGCCGTTAATTCGGTTGTCGACAGGTTTCAGGAGTCGAGAAAACAATCTGCGGCGTTCCAGCAGTACCTCCCCCGGAAAGCGAAGGCCAAATCTAGTAGGGTGGGGCAAAGCAATCAGCCCCAGCCATCAGCCAGCTCCTCCCACAGGGTCAGGCTAAGAGGACTTCGGAAAAGAGGTCCTAGCCAAGGCAGGACTTCAGAGGGCTGCCCCCTCCGCAGTGAGACAACCGAGGTTGTTCTCACAACGGGGCCCTCTAGGAAAAGATGCAGGTCCGCCGTTTACAGCGCTTCGGGCCGCATCAATTTCCAGCGAAAAGACACCAGAGGCCAGCCTCGAGAGGCTGGTACCCTTAGCAGATTTTGTAGAGGGATGGTATCATCTTCCCAACATATCTCCATGGGTCCTGCAGATAATACGAGTTGGGTACAGACTGCAGTTCGCGCACCGCCCCCCTAAGTTCTCTGGGGTGGTGTTCACTGCGGTGGTCCCAGAGCAGGCTCAGGTGTTGGAACAAGAAGTACAGACTCTGCTGTCGAAAGGAGCCATAGAACGTGTTCTTCCGGTAGACAGGGAGTCCGGGTTTTACAGCCGGTACTTTATAGTTCCAAAGAAGGATGGGGGGTTAAGGCCAATTTTGGATCTCAGGGTGTTGAACCGGTCTCTGAGAAGGTTCAAATTCAGAATGTTGACCATTCCAACAATCGTGAGTCAAATCAGATCCGAGGACTGGTTTGTCACGATAGATCTGAAAGACGCCTATTTTCACATCTCCATCCTTCCTTGTCACAGGAGGTACCTGAGGTTCGCTTTCGGGGGCGAAGCATACCAATATCGGGTTCTTCCGTTCGGCCTAGCACTCTCTCCCCGCACATTTACCAAGTGTATGGACGTGGCCCTTGCTCCACTGAGACTTCAGGGGATTCGCGTATTGAATTATCTCGACGACTGGCTTATTTTGGCCCAGTCTCGGGAGATGGCAGTTCGGCATCGAGATGTCGTTCTTGGCCATATTCAAAAATTGGGGTTAAGACTCAATTTGAAGAAGAGTGTGCTAGAACCGTCCCAGGGCACGACCTTTTTGGGAGTCGTGTGGAACTCGATTACGATGCAGGCACGTATGTCTCCCGCACGTATCGAGTCAATTCTGGCGATGGTGTCCAGGGTGAGGCTAGGTCAGGCCGTCACTGTGAAAGACTTTCAAAGGATGCTGGGCCTCATGGCAGCGGCATCCAACATTATTCCTCTGGGCCTCCTTCACATGAGGCCCCTCCAGTGGTGGTTGAAGACCAAGGGGTTCTCACCCAAAGGAAATCCGTTCCGTATGATCAGAGTAACGCGCAAGTGCCTTCAGTCTCTGCAAATATGGAAGAAGCTTTGGTTCCTATCCCAAGGGCCAGTGTTGGGAGTGTCATGTCGCCGGGAAACCGTTTCGACAGACGCCTCCCTTACGGGCTGGGGCGCGGTCATGGACGGCCGCTTTACCAGGGGTCTGTGGCAGGACCATCATCGCACTTGGCATATAAATTGCCTGGAGATGATGGCGGTATTCAAGGCTTTGAGGAGCTTCCTCCCAGACATCGAGGGTCGCCACGTCCTTATACGGACGGACAATACGTCAGTGGTGGCCTATCTGAACCGACAGGGGGGACTCAGATCGCGCCCTCTGTGCAAACTGGCGCATCAGATTATCCTTTGGTCCCAGGGAAAGATATTGTCAATAAGGGCAATGTATATCCCAGGGGTTCAGAATCGGGGAGCAGACATCCTGTCGAGGCAGGGGCTGAGGCCCGGGGAATGGAGACTTCATCCGGATGTGGTGAAGTCGATATGGGAGAGGTTCGGACCGATGGAAGTGGATCTGTTTGCGTCTCGAGAGACGTCCCACTGTCCACTTTGGTTCTCCCTCTCACATCCAGCCCCGCTGGGGTTGGATGCCATGGTACAGGCTTGGCCGAGGCTTCGCCTGTATGCTTTCCCCCCGATCGCTCTGCTCCCAGGGGTCCTGGAGAGGGTCCGTCAAGAGGGCATCAGTCTACTTCTGGTTGCCCCGAGATGGCCGACACGAGTATGGTTCTCGGATATAATATCACTCCTCATAGCTCCGCAATGGCCGATTCCTCTGAGGAGGGATCTATTGTCTCAGGCGGAGGGCACAATCTTCCACCCTCGCCCAGAGTTGTGGAAGCTGTGGGTCTGGCCTCTGAGGGGGTTCAGTACCTAAATGCTGGCTTATCAGCTGAGGTGGTTGAAACCATACTTAGCTCTAGGGCCCCATCTACCAGGAGATTATATGGCCTCAAGTGGAAGGTGTTTCACACTTGGTGTGGACAACGAGGGTTGGATCCAGTAAACTGCCCAGTGGCTTCAGTTCTGGAATTCCTTCAGGATCGTTTCTCTGCGGGTCTCTCCCCGTCCACTCTTAAGGTGTACGTGGCTGCCGTTTCGGCTTTCCACTCGCCAGTAGATGGTGGACCTCTGGGGAGGCACCAATTGGTCATTAGGTTTCTCCGTGGTACTTGGAGGATGAGGCCGGCGATCAGGTCCAGGGTGCCTGCCTGGGATCTGGCAATAGTTCTGGAAGGGTTGTCCCTCGCTCCCTTCGAACCTTTAGAGTCGGCTTCGCCTAAGGACTTAACGCTGAAAATGGTCTTTCTCTTAGCGATTACCTCTCTTAAGAGGGTGGGAGATCTCCAGGCCCTGGCGGTAACGCCAGCTTGCTTGGAGTTTGCCCCTGGCAAAGTAAAGGCCTTTTTGCACCCGAGTCCGGGCTACGTGCCTAAAGTTCCTTCGAGTACGGCTCGCTCTGTAGTCCTTCAGGCATTCCATCCTCCACCTCATGTGTCGGCGGGAGAAGAGAGGCTTCACTTGCTCTGCCCCGTCAGAGCTTTGAGTGTATACTTGGAAAAGTCTGCTTCTTGGAGAAGATCTGACCAGTTGTTAGTATGCTTTGGGTCACCTAAGAGGGGGCTCCCGGCGACCAAACAAACTATAAGTAACTGGATTGTCCAGGCTATTACTGAGGCTTACAAGGTGCGTGGGGTTCCTTCACCTTTGGCCTTAAGGGCTCACTCGACTAGAGGCATGGCTTCCTCTAGGGCCCTTCTGTCGGGAGTACCTCTGCAGGAGATTTGTGAGGCAGCCGGCTGGGCTACCCCGCATACTTTCATCAGGTTTTACAGTCTCAGCCTTCCCAGTACGCCCGGTGCACACGTACTCGGCCCTTGCTGAGTGCCTAATCAGTTTCACTCTGGGGCGGGTCTGTTCGGTGCGTGGCCTAGTGGGTACTCGTTCCCCAAAGAGTCGATTTTATCGACGCAGTGTTGAGTTCCCTCGATAGGGAACGTCTCGGGTTATGACTATAACCCTTGTTCCCTGAGAAGGGAACGAGACACTGCGTCGTGTTGCCACGCCCCCTTTTCAGACCCTTGAGCGTCTTGCTTCATCGCGAGGCTAGTGTGTGTTGTGACAGCGTCACTTTTATACTTCCGGGTATGCCGTCTCATGTTACGTCACGACGCAACACCAATCAGGATTGGATTAGTTTCATTCATACTTCAGAGGCGCACGCTTAGGGAGCGTCCCCAAAGAGTCGATTTTATCGACGCAGTGTCTCGTTCCCTTCTCAGGGAACAAGGGTTATAGTCATAACCCGAGACGTTTTTCTTTTTAAAAGTCTTATTTTTCATAAATTTCACCTTTATTGTCAGCCCCGCTCTCCTCTGTCCCTCGAACGAGCGGTTGACTGATTCTATGAAAACACTCGCTCAGAAACACGTAGTGGGCCCAGATTGGTTAGTTTGGGCCGGTGTGTTGTGATTGGCTAAACTGTCGCTCACGTTGTCCGGAAGGTTAACGCCCATTACCTTTATGGGCGAAACGTGCATGACAAAGGTCCAACCATGTAAATAAAGGTGACGATACTATGGTCGATACTGCAGTATCAGTTTGAGGCAGAATCAGACCGAGAAAGCGGCGATAAAGAGAGTCAAGCAGAACCTCACCACACAATGCTATTACTAAACGTTTCTGAATGATAATTTGCTAGATTTTTTAACTTTATACACGTTTGTTTTACACAATAGCATCTGATTGGCAACAATAGCAACTGACTGGCTACTAACGTTATACTCAAACAGCGTGGCATTAGTTTACGTTCTTGATCAAATCGAAAATAACGTCATAAAGCATATATACATGAAAAACACGTTTAAAACATTAGTACTTATACAAAATTCAGGTCCATAATGTTTGTACGCGTTTGTCGCGGACACAAAATAGCATAACTAGTAGCCTATAGAGGCTATAAAGCCAGCGCTGACATTTGAAAAAAAATAAAACACAAGGCTACGTCTGGAATTATACATGCAAATACATTTAAAATGATTAAGTCTTAGCCTACTTACAGGTTGTGGCCCAACACTGCTGCCTCTGGTTTTAAAGTTGGAACTGCTTCATGTTTTAGTAACAGTTTCTTGTTGAATGCGGTGTTGAATTCGTGGAGATTCTGGAAGCTATTTTCCGTAAAATGCGCAGCACAGAGAGCTAGATTACGATCGTCATTTTCAGGAACATAATCAAACATAAATTGTATCCATTGTTGACGAAGTACAGCGTCAATGGGAAGCCCGAACACAGAAGACCGGACAGCGGGGTGAAAATAGCACACATTAGACGGCATGGCTAAAGTTAGCTCTCCCCTGTAACTCTTCCTCTTCGGCAAAGACGCAGATATATGCGCATGCCCTTTTTTGCGTATTCCGGAGGGAGTGGTTGATGCAAATGTGTAGTGACGTACCATAACCCAGCTGTAGTCCCAATCTAGTCGTTTTTGTAGACGTTTACACTTCCTGGTTTTTAAAAGACGATATCTCTGCTTACATTGAACTTTCAGCGCTGCAACTTTGCAGATACTGTTCATGCACCAACAGCAACATTACACACTATTTAAAATGAAAAAAGTGAAATGGCAGTCAACCCCCCCCCCCCCCCCCCTCTTTATGTGCTATTTGAAAAAAGCGAGAGTTGAGGAAGAAGACACGCCACTGCCTTCATCTAGCGAGTCCACAGAGCCCAGTTCTTCAGACTCAGTAAGATTCCAGAAGGCTACTCTGGTCCTAGCGGCGGCTGCTTCTTGCTGTCTCTCTCCCGGTCAGCCTGACGCCGATCTAACTGCGATATTATTATTTTAGCTTATTTTATTTTCGGGTGAACTGTCTTTGCACTGCTGACTAGCCTGCATAAAATAGACAGTACTGGTTTGTCCAGCCTTTATTGAGCTCTGTTGGTTGAACATGATGATTTGCCGAATAGCTATTGCAAAATAAAGGTGTAACTGTTTTTGCTGTTTGTCTATTATCTTTAAGGTTTCATTATTATTTAAAGTCCCTATAAAGTCAAAATTAAATATGTGTTCTGAGTTTGTCACACCACAGAAAAATGTGTTATTAGCCACCCAGCCAAATTTGAATGATAAAAAAAGCCGGCAAGTACATAAAATAAGCTATTAAAATCTTGAAAAAATGAGCAGTTATCTCTGTTCTCAAACGCTGGGGGCGTGTCCGCTGGCTGTGCTGAAACCACGCCCACTCGCGGGAAAGCTGTCGACGGTGATATTAGGTGAAACTGCTTTTAGATACGGGAAGATGAACACTGAGGCGGGAGATAGTCGTTTCGGCCCCGTTCACTAGTAACAGTGGATTATCAGTGAATCCCAGTTGTCTCTGAGGAAAGTTTATAAAACTATCCAGTGTAAAATGATCATTACAGAGGTGGGTGTTGGCGGTGATCCTCAGAACTTCATCAAGGTTGGCTCTCTAAAAACCTCTTCTTGATGTGATCGTTTTTAGGGAATTTAAATGAAGATACCGATCTGTTTTGTACATGATCGCATCTAGGTAGCCTATGCATGTCCGTGTCGAAGGCATAGCTAGGTAGCAAACTGTAGGCTCAGCTGTAGTAACTAATAGTACTGACAGTCACTCGCGATTGAGCGGTGAATGCGAATGACGTGCTCTGGGAGTGTTATTGTGTGTTAGGGGAGAGATCAGACTCTGTGCGTCATCAAATAGGGGCGTCTCCAGGAGCTCATGGGCTCCAGTGCGTCATCGAGCCCTGTTTTAGCCCCGCCCAAACAATCCGTAAAATTGCAATGGTGAAAATGGTTTAACGGTCTAACTCCACATTTCAGTACTTCACAGTTCACAGTCTTTGTAATATATTTTAGCAATGCATATGTAACATTTATAATGTCTTTAGAACTTTTTTGTAGAATTGCCTTTACAGGGACTTTAAGTCTTTATTTTTTTCTAGGAAAAATAGGCCCAGTCACTTTTTCACTTGCCCACCCAAAATACAATTTCTTCCTACGCTACTGTGTGGCACAAATGTGCAGTGGCGCAAAACAGTGGTTATGCGCTATATTTGGGCGCTATATTTGGGCGCCAAAGTGATGGTAAAAAAAAAAATATATATATATATATATATATATATATATATATATATATATTTAGTATTATTTTCTATATGTATCTGCTGTTGTGTGGCACCACGCTAAATCATTTCTGCGTTTCAGAGGACTAACGGGCTAGAGTCGGCGCCCTCATTAGATTCCAGCATAGAATCATAGGGGGGTAGGCTAATATCATGAGCGGCCGGGGGCGCCGTGAGCGCTGAGCGAGCAGGGAGCCTACAAGTTAGTTGTCATCCAAAAAAAAAAAAAAAAATGGGTAAAGCAAAAAAGCTGTCACGGGCTAAACATCAAAAAAGAAAGAGGGAAAATTAGATGGCCTGTCAAGGGATACGACAACAGCTAAATAGCCTAAGTATTAAAAAATATATTTTTTTAAGTAGAAAAAAATATATATAAAAGCTAACGTATGATTTAGGCTATTTACATAATACGACCTAGGGAGCTGTTTTGCTGAATATTATCACAAAGTAGGCTAGCCTATTTAATTATCATAAATGTTTACTAAACAAGTAGCCTGTAGGCCTATATTAGGTTACTTACATTTTAGACAGATTATTGACTGTTTTAGTTATATTTCACCTACCAAAATAGTTCTAGAGGAAAACAACAATCAGTGTGGTGTTTTGTTACTAAATGACTCATTCTGCGTTTTGAACAAATCGTTTGAACGAATGACTCATCTATTAAGATGGCCACTTGCCACCACCTACTGGCGGTTTAGTTTCATGTTTAACCGGAAAGCGGTTTTGCTTTGAAAAACATGTCTTTTAAAAGTTGAACTTATTTTAACTTGAGTACCCCGTTTTTAGGGATACATTTCTATCTAGCGTGTGTTCAAATTGAAAATTAAAGTAGTGCAGTGGAATGGAAAAACATGATTATCTGGTACAGGATGAGAGCTTATTAATTATGAAAACGATTATTTATTTTTGCTAATAATTATTTTATTTCAGATAGGTTTTCTGTAATGTAACTGTTGTTAGTTTTGTTTAGTTTTTCATTTATGTTGAACTTTCTATTTTATTTCAGTTTACGAAAAAAATAAATAAAATTGTTTTGCTTTATTTACTGCTTAAGCTATATTTATTATTATTATTATTATTGTGTTCTTATTTGAAAGAAGATTCCTAAGAATATTTATGTTCCTTTCGTTTTTCTTAAGTTAGAAAATAAGAAGTTGCCAGTTAAGAAGAACTTTATTCTAAAGAATGGTTTGTGAATCCGGCTATGAAGCTCACAGAAATCCATAACATAATCCTCTATAGGGCGATTCCCCAGCCTAGCGTAAACACAGGAGAGCAACTGATCTGAAGACGTATTTTTTTGTTCATAAAAATGCTAAATTAATCTTTGTACACAACTTTTTTGCCTAAATGCTGTTCACAGGAGAGCCTCCAGCTACAGGGACATGCACTGTTGTGATCTTCATTGGTGACGTGAATGATAATGCCCCCTATCTCACCTCCAAAAACATGATCATGTGCGGTAACAAGGTCGACCGTGTCAATGTGATTCCAGCAGACATTGATGGTCCTCCATTTTCAGCTCCTTTTACCTTCTCTCTGGGAGGAGGAGAAGCGCTTAGGAAACTCTGGAAGCTAGAGCCTGCCACAGGTCAGTCACAAGCATTTATTTTACTTCAGGGACGTCCCAATTGAGTATTTTGAAGCGCCAATCTGAGTCATTGAATATTGAGTCCTTATCTAATACTTTATAGATGTAAACATCTGTTACAATTGTGATTATGAATATGGGGCTGATATAAAGGCTGATATAAACTTGTTGTATTTTTACTTAGTCAAGTCAGAAGGGAACCATATAGCAATGCATTATGCCAATGATGTCTCAAAGAGTCTGACAGCAGATAGAAGTAAATAAATTACTTCCAGGTAATTCCTTGCAAAAATTCCTTGCATTAAATATGCTAAACGCGGAAGCTTGAACGCATGCATGTGTGGTGTCATAGAACAGTCCTTGTGACTTTTAGACATATACTCGCAAACTTCCCTAATTACTTTCCCTCAGCAAATCCCTGCCTCCATTTTGAGGTGCATTCAACTTCGTCAAGTGGGCGAGGGAAGTTTGGGGCGGACCCTCGACCCCTTGATTTTGACAGTGGGAGTGAGTCAATTCATGTTCACTTCAGGCAGATGCCAGACCACAATGCAACTTGATTGTGACATAACAGCAGATAGTGCTTAATTTACCCCCACCCCACACAATTAAGTGTGTGATTTTGGAGTTATTTTGTCATTTAACCGCATTTAATATTTGTAGCTTCCTTAAGATGACCGTTATAGTTAATTGTATTGTTATCATTTTTGTTTGTGTAATTTTTTATATTTTCTCAAACAGCACAAGCATACATACAGGCCTATAGAATAGTGTGTAAAAGAGATTCATACGAAAAAAAATTAAAAAAAATAAATAGTAAATCAGCTCCATAGCAGATTCCAAGTGATCAAGCCTAGTGCAGGCCATGCAACCATTTATAGCACCCTTGCAACTGTATAGTAAATCAAATGGTTCATATCTCTGGATCAGAACAACAAAAAAACATAGGGGTGGGCCCTTTTTCCACTGACTGCCATGTAGTCTTTAAATGTCACCCTGCCAAGCAATTATTTTAAGGACCCTAGAAACTGCATAGCAACATAAACAAGGCAAATCTCAGCATCAGAACATTGTATACACATGGGAGTTGGCTCTCTAACAATCACGCATGTCATGTCTAAAATGTTCAGTATTGTTTCCTGTTGGCTGTGTTATGTTATGCACTGCGAGTGACAGATTACGGTGCCTTTAAGGCTGACAACACTGATTTACGGCAAGGGTAAACAAATATAAGGTTTGCGTCAGTTCAGTTTATTGAGTCCTACACAAACACAACATTTGGTGAACGAGGATGTCTGAACTCACCCCCTCGTCACTTTTCCTACCTGTTCCCAGCGATCTAGCTGTTCCTTGGGATCGCTTGGTCACAACGTTTGAGGATTATTTGCTAGCTTTGGGCAACCCGGTCTCATCCCAAGACGTCATATAACTGACGTTTTGGGACGTCTTTTGACCATACGTCAATATTCGCCTTTTTAGGGCCCCCTTAAATGTCGGTAGATGAGGTTATGGGATCCTAACTCTACCCCAGACCTAAACCTAACCCTAAACCTAACCCGTCACCTAACTGACGTTAAAGGTAAAGCGTCAGTTGTATGACGGCCCGGGATCGCCATCTACCGACGTTTAAGGGGGCCCTAAAAAGGCGGATATTGACGTATGGTCAAAAGATGTCCCAAGACGTTAGTTATATGACTTTTTGTGATGAGACTGTATTACTTTGGGATACTCGGAGCGAGCGGAGGCGATGAAGTGCGTGCTCCTGCGCCATTGTCTCTGGCAGGAGGGACAGCGAATCTTCGCCACCTCACCTTATCAGATGATAAGTACATCAGAGCCTCGGCCACCTTGAAGGCCCACTTCAGCTCTGGAAGAAGCCGGTGGATGCACCATTTTGAGTTTCGTCAGAGAACACAAAAGCCGGTTGAGACTGTTGTCCACTATGTATCAGCATTACTTGAGCTGGCTAGACCTTGTGATTTTGGACCTTTGGAGGATGGACTTTTAGTTGACCAGTTAATAGAGAAAACGTCATGTAACCAACTGAGGCAGAGACTCAAGTCTACGACACTAGCGGACACTTTAGTAATTGGAAAGCAGTAGAGCACAAGAGCTGTAGCAACTGTGGCTCCCTTAAACATGCAACCAGAGATAAGTCATGATCAGTCACGCTACTGTCGCTCTCCCCTGCTTGCCATGATACTGCGGCTACCCTCATAAACACTGTACAGACCTCACAGCCTTCATTCAAGCTCTGCACATGCCATACGGGCACAGCTCACTCGTGGACACAAGGGCGAAAGTGTAAATTCTGAACAAATGCACATATGACCGCTTTTTTGATGATTTATTTAATGGATAGCACATTCACTTCTGGTTGTCTTGCTGTCAATTTTAAATAAATGTAGAGCAAGTAGCTGATCAGTCTATGCTCGTTTATTCAAACTAGGTTGTTCTATAAGAGACGAACGCCGCTCTGCATTAGTCATCTCCTTCATCGCTCTGATTGGTTTTAGGTCTATCCAATTGCGCCCAGAGGCATTTGAGCTACGTCCGTTGGTGACAGCCCTTTGGAAATTATGAAGCTTTGCAAGACCAGAACTCAGTTACAAATGAGAATGGTCTGGTTTTAACCAGGCTAACTAAAAACAGCAAATATACATATAAACAACATTAAACTTTTTCTACACTGTAATTACCCTGTTTCAGAGGTGGAAGTAACGAATTACAACTACTCAGATTACTGTAATTAAGTAGTTTTTTCGTGTACTTGTACTTTTATGAGTACATTTTTTAGTCTGTAATTTTTCTTGTACTTGAGTACAAATTAAGTTAAGTAATGTACTTCACTACTTTAAAAATCCCATTAATTACAAAGTACTTGTACAATTTGAATTCAACAATTATTCAAATCTTTGACCAGCATTTGGGTATCCAATGGAAATAACTGATCGTGGGCGGGCCAATAAAAATCCTTGTATTTGGAGCGGGAAAAAAAAGCTCGGTTCCTGGAGAGCTATATTCGTCCTCACACGTCCTTCAGTTTGTATTTTAGTGTTATCAAAGAACTTTGCCATTATGGACATGGAGATTCGAGACGCTGAATTCATTGAAAATTCTGAAGAAATACCATATGATGAGTGCCCATGACCCCACATGGAGGAGTTGTTGTTATACAGAGGAAGGAAAGGAGACGTTTTATAGAAACTTTGTTTCTGCAGTGATATGTGATAGTTCAGTTGTTTTTGTTTTTAAAGTTGGGTAGACCTCACGATAATTTGACTAAAAACATCACTTGAAACATGAGCTTCAGCGTTACTCAGGTGACAAGCACATATACCGTAATAAAGATTTAGCATTGTAAAGTTAGATTAAAAAGTTATATTGTATGTCATTGTCAACACATTGTTTTATTAATATTGAATCTGTGTTTTAAGCTTAGAATGAAGAGTTTAATAATGACTCTTTCATAAAAACAGTATCTTGCCGGCCATGACCCACTGGCATAACAGTGCAACTGCACTGATTGTCTGTCTGTCTAGATGGCACATTTGTGTCAGTGCTAAATGCTGATAACTTTTGAAACTTTTGAAATATTCGTAGGGTACTTTTGGAAATCTTTATTGTAAAAAAAAAAAAAAGAAGAAAAAAAAAGAAGTTTATGAATAAAATAACCCAATAAGCTTATTTATTTTGCATTATAATTCATTAATAATAATAATCATTTTAGACAATTTTTATAACTTGGTTTCCATAAAAGTAAATAAATATCACAGGCTAAAAGTAATTAGTAATTAGTACTTGAGTAGTTTTTGAGAGGGGTACTTTGTACTTTTACTTAAGTACATTTTTAACACCAGTACTTTTGCTTGTAATCGAGTATTATTTTAGCAACTACTTGTACTTGTACTCGAGTACAAATTTTCAGTACTCTTTCCACCTCTGCCCTGTTTCACACTATCATTAAAGTTCTGCTGGGTTTATTTCTTATAGGAGCAAACACCTCTCTGATAAGTTTGACATCTCTACCATATGGAAACTACTCGATTCCTTTGAAGATGCAGGACCAGCAAGCACTGCAGTCAGAAGAGGTTCTGCAAGTGGTTGTGTGTGAATGTAATGGAGGAACCGTGTGTCGTGGGGCTCTTCCTTTCTCCTCGAGGCTGGGTCCAGCAGCCATCGGTCTCCTGTTTGCCGGACTTCTCCTTTTGTCCCGTGAGTTTTCAGACTAAATAACAAATCAAACACAGCCAACTACAACAGTTATAGGCATAACAGTTATAACGTTTACACAACACCATTTTCAATTAAATTCTTTTTATGCATTTTGGCTGTTCATTTATACGACAACATGAAAACACAAGCTTTTAAAAACAGGTTTCAAAGTGTACGTTTTTTAAAAATGATAATATTATCATCTCCATGTAAACAAGCAAAAATGTGAATTCATGAAAATGGTGACGTTATGCACATTGCGTGTTTAGTCTATAGGCGTGAACGTTTCTTTACAAAGTCACATCACCATCTACTGGCCTGGCATGAATAATACAGCGTTTTAAATCGTTTTCACAGATCCTTGTGAATGGGGATTGTTTTGAAAATGTTGCTGTCTGTGTTACCTTACTATTTTTAGTATATTGTTTTCTTGTAAACATACCCATAGTCCACTTGATCATTTAAACAATGTGCAGTTCATATAATATCACTTACTTTTAAATCGGAATTATTTTCAATGTATGCAGATTAATGCAATATATAATACAATGACACAACTTGTTTGTTTGTTGTTTTGCAGTTCTTATACTCTTTTCTTTATTCTGTGACTGCCAAACCAAGAGCTTTCAACACATACCTCTGAACCTGCATAGCGAGGGCAGCCAAACCCTTGTCAAATACAACGACGAGGGAGGAGGCTCAGTCTATAAAGTATGTGAAACTGGTCATGTTCAGAGTTCAAAGTTATGAATTTAGTAGAAGCAAGTAAAAACTATTAGCTGTGTTCCTGACTTATATGTCTTAATAAGAAGTATAATTTAGAATTTGTTGTCCCTTATTTATGTGGCTTGTACTACAAGCCTTTTTTATGTGGCTTGTGCTATATACATATATTAAGTGCATTAACATATGTATATAGATATAACATATGTATATAGATATAGATGATATGTATTACATACACTCATATTCAGCAGTTTGAATTAAATTTAATCTTAATTACTTGTTTTTAAACATTTTGAAAACTATAACTTGTGGTACTTTTGAATTAGACTGATTTGTGAATGTGTTTCGGATTCAAAGCTTATATGATAATTATTTTAAAAGAGTATTTAAGATAATTATTTTAGAACAAATCTAATAGGTATTTTTTATTATTATTAATAATTATTTGTATTAAGATTAATATGCAAGCTCATTATATTAATGCACTCTCCAACTACAAATAAACAGGCTATTTGTATGTAATCACAGCGAGTTTGAGGACACATGTCCTGATTTCTGAGTTAGATGTGTTCCTGGGTCAACACATTCTTGCAGGAAATGTAATACTAAATCATCCCTACCCATACACTATCCCTAAAATCAGTGAATAACACTGATGTAGAAGCATCTAATGTTGTAAGCCTAAACTTGACATAAACTGTAAACTGTAAACATAAACTGTCACTCAAATCTGATTGGTTGTTTGGAATGTTGTTCCAGGATCAGCAAAGTTGTTGTTCCAGGAACATGTTGCATTTGATGAAAGCAAGTTCTGTGTTTGGGTACATTCCAAAGTATCGGCAGTTATATTTGCATTTAAGTCTGAACTTGTTTATCTGAGAATATTTGGTGCAGTTTTATGAGGAGCAACATCTGTGGTCTTACTGTGATGAATAATTTTGCCTGTAATTTTTTTTCTCCTCAGCCCGAGTACACAATTACTTCCAATTTTGGTCTGATGGAAAGCATGAAAATTGCATCTGCACCGGTACATGAATGACCCCCCCCCCCCCCCCAATTATTCTTATTCTTTTTTTTTCTTTTTTGATAATAAGACCTCTTTTAGATTTCAAAAGAAGCATTTGAATGTGTGTGAAGTTTCAGAAAATTAAAAAATAATTTACCCTAATTGGTCAGTAATAAATGACAAAACCCTAAAAACAAAGGTTTGATTTTAAAAACTAATTTGGACATTGATTTTAGCCTTAAATGTATGTAAAATATAATTTCATTTATTTTTTCTAGCTTTGATTTCATAATTATTCCTTTACAGGGGTAATATGAGGGGAAGCCATAGGAATAGAGGGGAAGCCATAGGAATAGGATTATGTTATATCACTGAGAAGTAAAGAGCTTCATGTCGCTACATGCACTCTGTAAGACTAGCACTTGAAAGAAGGTTGTTTGCTCAACTGCATGTTAGTGAAATACACTTGCAGGGCTGTCAAGCTTAATTTACAAGTTAGGACCTGTTATGCCAAAATATCATAATATTCAAATGATTTCATGTGCAGTTATACGGCACTAAGCACCTTCTTATTGCTATTGACTGGCACCAATAGCAGGTTTTTCCTCACAGTTTAGTGGTGACTTACTACATATATTTTATTTTAACTGTAAAAGTAACAGCAGGACCTATAAGAAAGTGCTGTGACATGGTCCTTTAAATCTCATACTGTAAGCTACTAACAACCTGCATATTACTGTTTTTGCAGCCTGAGTCCCTGGTTACAACTGATGGATACAGGAGGGCTGATAGTAGTATGCTGAGAATCTCTTCAGGGGTGAGTGTCAAATCAAGTCAATGTGTTGACTGCCAAGAATTAAGCCTAGATCATTCTGTTGGCATGCATGGAAAAGTTGACTACACTACACAAGCTGTTAGGTGCCCTCTGGGATAAAAAATCGAATCATACACCATATTCCATACCAGATGGGGGTAGTATACCTCCAGAAAAATAGCTCCGCGGCCGCGCACACTCATGTCTTCAAACAACACGGGCGAGCGGGTCTCCCACGCGCATATTAGTCAGTAAAACTAATAGTAAAAGGTTGGAAGACTGCAGTTTCACGTGGATCATTTGGAGATTTTCAGAGATTAGAGACTAAATGAACAACATCTCAATACTAAATT